>BOPP01000468.1:91685-121509 GCA_017312745.1 Gryllus bimaculatus
GTGGCTGTTGCAAGAAGGGGGCTGCGCGCGTGACGCCGTATGTTTTTCTTCAGTACAAAATTTCTTAGATCTGCTTTACTCAATTTAATTTATCTGAATAATTCTGTACCGCTACAATACAATTAGCTGATGTTCAGGTAACAAAATTTCTAGGTCTCTCAATTCAGTCAAAGCTAAAAAAGAATGTACATATAACACAATTAAACGCTAAATTAAGTTAATTAAGTTGCGCATTCAGAATTCTATCAAATTCTGTCAGCCTTCATAGAGCTCGTTGCGTGTATTTTGCAAATGTACATTCCTGCCTGAGATATGGTATAAAATTCTGGGGAAACTCATCATGTAGTACTCAGACATTTACATTGCATTAGAAAATTATTCGAATAATGAAAAAATGGCATCCGCGTAACCCTTGCAAGCCTCTCTTCATTGAGCATGGAATCTTGCCACTGCCTTGCTTCTATATTTAGGAATCTGTAATATTTGTCAAAAGTGACTTACTTAACACTATACTAACACTACGGGAACATATTTTCATGCAATACTGATATTTATAATTACAACACTCGCCGTAAAAATCACGTTCATCAAGTGTCAGTATCAACAGCTAAGGACTAGAAATCTGCGCACTATATATGTACGTTACGTCAGAACGCATTGTCAGATGACATTAAACAATTAATGACGGTTTACAAATTTAAGTTAAAAGTAAAATATTTTCTGCTGCATAACTGTTTATATACAATTAGAGACTATACTTTTTATCAAAAAGAAAAATAATGTTTATTTTAACAAAACAGTGATATATAATGAATTAGTTTACATTTGTATGATATAAATTTTTTTTAAAGACTTGATATGTTTGTAACAAATAATGTACTTCATCCCCCGGGTCAATGACCCCCAGCTCGATCAGGTTCTTGTCCAGTTTCCCTGATCCATTGAGCAAATGCTGAGATGGCCTCTCGTTTTGATTCTGGACGAAAAGGTAGCTTCACTATGAGCACGTTTTGTTGTACTCTCCTTTTGCTTGTAATGGTAACAGTAGAGGTAAGGGCGAGTTGCTATTTTGTTAGCAATGCAGAAAAATCATTCTTGTAATTCGTGCACCGATGCAAATAAGTTTTCTATAACTCGGAAACGAAAATGACTATTTTTCAAATATTGCTTATCATGCTATTTAAAAAAATTATTTGTAAAATTATTTGTAAAATTAATTTTTATTTATTTATGTTAAACGTTTACTCATCTTTCAAGTATTTATTGTTAAAAAGACCGGAAGGGATTCTGGAACTCAAGAAAACGTGCGCAGAGAATCATTTTCCCCTACGTTACACACAGTTTTTACCGTTTTTTGACTGAATAAATCAAATATTTTTACGATAGTCCACATTGTTTTAGTTTTCTTGGCAACATTGGAAATATCTTAGTCATTATTTATTACAGCTCGATTGAATAGTCCGCATGTATATCAAGAGAATAAAGTACAGTTAAAAATACGTAAAACCACTGGAATCAATGTTCAAAGGGTAAATTTTGGAAAGGCAATAAAATGATGTTACTAAAGCAGAAAAAAGTTCATAATTCGGGAGGAAAAGTTCATAAAGGGAGTTCTAGAAAAATACTACAGCACTAAATGGAAAGCTGTCTCAGTTTTTCGAGTCTATCCACAAGTTCATAGTATTTTGGATGGGAGTATAAATAGCACATTAGAGATTGAGAGTTTAAGTCAGTGGTTCCCAACGGGGTTGGTATTGATCCCCAGGGGGTCGATGAAACTTTCAAACAGGTCAATGATTATCATGTGGTCGATTATGTGTCAATTGCCGTATAAGAACTGGCGACTGACCGGTGTAATCAAGATCAAGATGCCACTGATTACACAAAAGTAATAATGAACTGAATCAATTAATGCTTAATGACATAAAGCAACAAAACGGAGAATTATAAATTAAAATTTCACTTGCCTTCTTTCATAGCTAGACTGATGCTAGGCATAGCTAGGCTGGTGCAATTGATGTACCTCATCAGGGCCTCTAGTGTGGATCCCAGCAGACAATATTCGGCAGATAATTGAAATAGCATTCTGAGTTTATTTTCGCTGTTACACACCCGTATTTTTATGAAAATTATACTTAAAATTCTAAATTGATCGTTTAGTACTCGCCGATAGGGGCCTCATTTCGACTTTCTCCACCGAATATCCGCGAACCTAGTCTCTCCACTGCCACGGATATTTAGAAAACTTAAGATTCTATAACTACGTATTCACAACATTCACTCTTTTGCGCAAAACGTATTCTCCATAGTGCATAAACATTATGACAAATTCTTAAAAAACGCTTAACATTTTTTTAAACATTCAACAACAATATAACTTATCCCCTCAGAAGCGGAAGCGCCTTGATGATAGAAATAGCGTAATTATAGGAAATCGGGATATTTAAGAAAACGTTGATTTGCGAAATTGTTATCTTTAATTTAGTTGTGTGGAATTCTTTGTGTTATGATTGTGTGTGCCGCACATTAAGGATAATATGTATGGGGTTCGATGAAGAAAACAATTCTTCAAAACGGGGATGATGCAAGAAAAAGATTGGGAATCCCTGATCTAACTTCATAATTCAAGGTCCTGGTCTAAGATAATGAATCAACATCAGTTTTCAATCAATGACAATAGAAAATGTTTCAGCAATATAGTCGTATTTATCGTACTTAAAAATACTGCAGTACTAACCTCAGTTGACAATGTCCGATGATTCTGATCTGAAGTATGAGGACCTTCATTTTCTAATCTTCAAAAATTTAATCTGAATTGAACAGTTAGTTAGTTAACAGATTTTACAGACTTAGTTAACAGATTTTCTTGCACTATTGCACCCATGCACTCTGAAGACCCTATTTTGCTGATTTCTGTAGTGTAGTTCATTCTTGACGAAATATGTACGTGAATTCTCAACCAAATGAACCAAATGAACCACACACACTATGACACTAAGAACGATTATTACGTTCAGATAGGATCTCACAGGATATTCGTGAAACTTATCAGTTTGACGTAATATGTGTTAGCACTATGTTGGCTCCGCCTTTTCATGTGTATAAACTGGCACTCACTATGCTACACTATGAGTTACGCCACCGGTCTCCTCGTGCACATGAACACCCGCGCACGACCACAGTGCTACGTGGTATCCGCCACAAAAATCCCCTCGGAATGGCATTCATCTTCAATAGCACTTCCTTTTATATTTACCGGTTGCTGTCCCCCGATATCAACTACCAATTCGGATCTTCCAAGAGATGTCAAGATCCTGTTGCCATAAAAGTATTACAAGAGGTGAAAGACGGAGAGACAATAGATGTTAAATGGAATTAACGCCCCGGTTCCTCTTCACAGGAACGACAAATCGGCAAAAAATGATTTGGAAATCCCCAACGTTTCTTCGACGGGCTTTGTGCTGTGGTGCGAGCCCTAGATAGACTTCATAGCTGTAATCATTTCTAACCTTTTCCAGGATGGTTGCGCGGTTTACGAGAGCAACGTACTCAGCAGTTGACGGGGGAGGGGTGGGGGCGGTGGCTGCGGCCGCGGGGCTGGGCGGTGGAGGCGGCGGTAAAGTGGAAGCGGGGTTTGGCGAGGCAAAACGGCGCGGGGCCACCGAAGCAGGGCCGACCTCGTTGTCTTCTCCGTTACTTTCGGACGAATTGACAAGAATCTGGAAAAGCTACATTCTCCTTTTCTCCACCCACTCCTCGAGGGGTGCTGGCAATCATTGCGTGGCTGTCGCACTGCCCAAGCCCGCATTCGCAACTCATTGACCCGACTTTAAATATTTTTTTTAAATGTCACATTCGATGTACAACTCGTAACCCTCAATTGAGAAATGCTCATGTATTCCTGTATTCATGCACAGTTGAATTCGTTAAAACACAAACTTTGCACGAACAGCTCGAAAAAAATCATTAACGTAACAGGTTTTACTTTCGTATGATTGTGTACTAGAATCTTTAATCAATCAGCCCTTTAAAAGTTAAGGCCATTGTTTCCAAGAGGACTAAACTATCTAGGAAATAGTATAAAAAATACTATTTTATTTTTTCATTGGTCTTCTTACTATATAAGTAAAGAGACGGTATTATAATGCTACAAAAGGTAGCTAATTTACAACAGAAAAACTCATACTATGTGGCGAAAGTGTGAATAACACTTGTTTCTCTATATAGTAAATTACGTGCCATAACACGTTAAGTAGTCACATTTAGGGCGTCTTTTGTACTGAAAACTAGGTTAAAGGCAAAACGTTTGTCTGCAAGAGGTCAACGCCAACGCCGAAACCATTCAAACGATTTTCCCCAGAGTTCATTTTCCCCGATATACGGCTTTGCGAAGTTCAAACGAAAATTTTATTTTACCCTACACGAAAACTCGACATTTCAAGCACTTTCTCAATTATGACTCAAAATGTTAATTTTTTCAGGTAGCTCACTCTTTCTCACGCTTAAAAATGGTGCAGGCCTCATTTTCGTTGAAATATCTAAATTTACAAAAATCGCCAAAGATCAAAATTTCTTCGGCGTCTTCTACAAAATTAAAGATTGGTAATTGTCCTTAAAATCTGTTCTCAAAAGACATACTTAAATTATACCTTGTAGACTTTTCCAAAAATATAGGTAGTTTTGGCGTAATTGTGCGTGAAATATAGGTGATTTTTAAACAATGATTTGCTCTGGAACGAATACTTTTCACACTCGGGTGCCAGCGATTGATCAACGCGCCCCTCCTCCGGATGCAAGGATTTCGTCATTAAGTCTGCAATCTTACTTTGGCCTTGTCTATTTTTTAACGAATGTGTAGATTTTATAAAAACACTGACTTACACAAGGATGAAAACATCTTTTCATGCAATGCAGATATTTATGAAGAGTTTAATGCGGCGCATCCTGCGGCGAATATATATGTTACTGTTTTTACTTGGACTATGCCAGTTCATTGTAAAATAAATTTTTATCACGAAATTGCCAGGCTTTTCTGTCGTCCGAAATAGTGTTAAGTGAAAAAGTTCGTGTTTTATTACATTATTTTCTTAAATTAAGGTTTCATTGCATTAATAGTTTATTTATCGTCAAAATAACGAAAAAGATTATCAATATAACGAATCATGTCCTTAGGATTCACGTTAAGCCGGAAAGACAATGTTGTAATACGTAAAGAACTGTAGTCCACAGTTTTCCAGCACTGCAAATGCTTTACGTTTCCTCTAAAAATGTTTTTTGTAGACTTTTTCCGGAATGTTCTGGAAGGATACGTCTAGAAATAGAGTAGATCGAGGATAATCGAATGTCATCCCCTCCGTCACATGCTTTAAAACTCTCCCAAAACGCACTTTAGGCGCCTTACCACTCCCACACCTTTTCGGTCAAATTCATTACAAAAAAGTAGGTTTAATGATCGTCAATTAGATGAAACTACTCCATGTGTACGTATAAATACATAATATTCATGCGTAATTTACAGCGTTTCATCAGTGCTCTCGTAGGTGCATTCCAAGGATCAAAAATACCTGTTTATTATTTCAGAATATTGTGCAAGGAACAGACCAAACATTTTGCCAACCGATTGGCCTTGTCAAGAGGAATCGAATCAGCTCAATTGATCACCTCTCTAGACGGCGTAAGTCAGCCAAAACGCATTTTAGTGGCTTTAAAAAATCTTAAAAAACACGTGTTTTTAAAGAAGTAACTTATGAAAGGATCCGAAAAAGAAAAATCACTTTCCCACCATGAGACCGACAGCATCAAATGACATTATATCGGTCTCGATTGGTGAATCAGGAGGCATCTAACCGTGAGTAATGTACAAACAGAAGGGCGCAGGTTACTCGATTACTATACGATTTACAAAACACGTCGTAGGGATCGTTTTCATCAGGCGTAAATAACACGTTACTGCAGGAAACCCCCAAATAATACACACACATCACTTTACATCTCATTTCCAGATGACATTGAACAATTAAAATCGTCACAAGTCTTAGTGGCAAGTGCAACCTTTTCTACTTCATTACTGTGTCTTTTCAAGCCAGAGATAATACTAAGCATCAAAGAGGAAATTGATATTTTTAACAAAGATATATAATGTATTAGTTTATATTTGTATACTTCTAAACTAGTAGTGCCACAACATTACATACTTTCTTGCATTATTTGTAGCTGATCCGCAATATTATACGTACTACTATACTATTTTTTTTCCACACCGTCTCGATGTCACGTTCTTCAAGTTTTCTCGCCGCGCACCAAGTAGCTGCTCTGACATACCAAATCGGGCAGACGCATAAAAATCTAATTGTCTCATTCCAATATTTCCAACATGCAATTTTAAAAAATTCAGAGAAATCAACGAAAATGAGACCGCCACCATTCTTTAAAACATTCATTTGTGTTATTCGTAGAAAAAATTAAAGGTACAAATATGGAGATTTTTTTGATAAACTAATCATTTTATAATTTGCACTAACGTAAAGAGAAATTACGTACAAATAATTTGTCGATTTTGAAAACACTATAAATTACTTGTTTTAAGAGCTCATATTTAAAAACAGATTTTGTTTCAGGTAAAAATCTTTATCTTCGATTTTGTAATTTTGAAATGTTAACTTTTTATAATTTTCGAAAGAACAGGGAATTCGCCGAAAGTGCGATTGGCACCATATTTTTTATTGTCATTTAATAATATGCAGAGAAAATTCAAAGAAAAGTTTGGAGGGAGTAGAGAAAATTATTTTTATAAATTCCGTTAATTTCAAGCATAAATGGTGCAAAAAGTTAAACGCAATTTTAAAAAATGTTCAAACATTTTTAGAAGGTGATCTATTAAATCATTTTTTCTTAAGACAAAGGTATCTTATCTTATTTTTTTTAATTATTAAACGTTACAATTTTGCCATTTTCGAAAATACAGATTTTGCCGGAAACGGGGCTAGCCCCAATTTTTTACCTATCTTTTTTACATACGTGAGAAAAATTTATAGACAAATTTGAACCTAGTTTTAAGACAATGTAATAAATTATAAACGTTTGCAAATAATAATTTTTGAAAATACAGAGTTCAGCGTTAATGGGATTAATACCCTAAAAAAGTCTGTACATTTATTCAAAATTGTGTTTAGGTTTTTGGGTCATTTGTGCTTGAAATTAACGGAATTTATAAAAATAATTTTCGCAACACCCCCAAACGTTTCTTTGAATTTTCTCTACATGTTATTGAATGACGATAAAAAATATGTGCTTGAAGTGAACTAGCCCCCAAAATCAAAATATCCTTCTCAAATTAACAGGGCCTCGAGTTCATCCAGATCGATTTGGGGATATCGGTTTTGTAGAAAATTATCTGAACGGTTTAAGCGCTGGTGTTGTGATCGGATTAATGGATGTTTTGCCGTGATTTAATATTTTGGTATCAAAGACCCACAAAACGTGATTGTTAACTATGACTACCCAACTTCTAGAGGAAGTAATTTACAACACATGATTGTATGTACTCTGAAGGGCCAAAATAACTGATACAGCCAAGCGTATTGAAATATAGATATCTGGAACCAATCAGAATACAGCGCTCCGGTCAGCAACGACTGTACAGAATGTACATGAGCTCCCGTTACAAAAAAATACTCCAGATTTTGTGCTAACGATCATAAAGAATGGCAGGTTCAGTTTTTCTGAAAAACTTTTGACTTCGATCAAATTGAGTATAAAAGTTACTTCCGGGCGCGAAATTCAAATCTGTTGCATCGACACGACACCAACGAGGCTGGGCGTAGAGTCGTTTCTTTCCGTTTTCAGTGAAACCGTCAAATAAGGCGAATCGCTTGCTGCGCACTAGGGTGTTTTAACAAACCCAATGTTTGTTGTGTACTAATCTTTTAATTTATTAAATCTAATAAAATTCATTTTTGATGTTTGTTATTATCACGGTTTTCAGCAACATAACAATGAACGCTGAACAAACCAAGCCTTAAGGAAATTAACAAAATTCCCAGAATGCTCCAGTTATTTTTGTGTATCTTCAGTGTGCTTTTATTTTCTTCATTCATTTCACTCCAAATTAAACTTCTCTACGGAAATTGAACATAATCATTCCTTGATTTTTCTTGATTTAACCATTACTATTAAAAACTCAAAACACCTTAAAATAATCAGAAAACCTACTCATACATATTTAATCAACCCTTCCCATTCCAGTCACATTCACAATCATAAATTTTCTGTTTTCCACTCCTGGATCAGCAGACTAATCCAGGTTCCTATAAGATACAGGTTTTAATAATGAAGTCACTACCATTCTAACCATTGCGTTAAATAATGGATATGATCCTCTATCCATCAATGAACTTATCAGCCAAAAGGTGTAAAAATGATTTTGAATGAAGTTTTTCCTCAACATTGTCCTGTAGAACATTAGAAATTTATTTGCATCCTACATAGATCTAGTATCTAATCGTATAGGCCAATGCTTCACTAAACACAAATTTTTTTAGTAGCTTACAAAACTTTAAACTTCCTCCAATCTTTATTCCCTAGTTCCAAATCACCTATCCCCCGATTAAAAGAAGTGGAATTTATCACCTTACTTGTAATAACTGTGATACAGCCTACGCAGGCCAAAGAGGCAGAACATTTTCAGCTACAATTAATGAACATATTAGATGTTGGAAGCAAAATTTAGACACTTTCACCTTTTCCAATCATTTGATTAAATTTAACCATTTCTTTGACCCTATTTATAATTTTAAAATCCTTTACTTAGTCAACAAAGGGAAAATGTGAACATTTTGGAAAACTTGGAGTTTCTAAAATTTTTTAATAATACTATTTTTTCTATCTTGAATGAACATTCTGTAACTAAAAGCAGTCTAATTTTAGATTATTTATTGACTAGCCCCTAATCATTCTTTTGACCTTAATTTTTCTTCAAAATTTTTAATCTAGTCAGCCTGTTTAAAATATGAACACTTTGTATTTTTTAATTTAAAATTCTAAAACGTTTTAAATTCCGAATTTTTGTACAGTATTAACATTTGTGAATGAAAATCAGTCAATTTGAAATCTGTTTATGACTATCTCTTCTACTCTTCCAATACCCCCCCACCCACCCACGCCTTTGTAGGCTTTCTCTTCTCTTCATTTCACAAGATGGCTGCCACCTAGCCGTAACCAGTACGTTGTTCAGTTTTATGTATTTATCCGACCATGTTGTAACGTTTGTAAGTGATCCATGTTGGTTGGGCCGTAAGTATTTTAAAATTTATTTATTTATTATTTATTTCATTCAATTTGTTATTTTGTTCACATCATTTTATGGCATTTCTTTTGCTTCCTTCATGTTAATTTTTCAATTCTCCTTCTCCTTGCTAGAGACCTACTGAAGATGGGAAACGTGTTTTCCCGTAAGTTGACTCTGGAATTGTGATATTTAATAAAATTTATTTTAACGATGATTGTAGATTATTATTTCCTTTCTCGGAAGATGATTTTTTATCAATATATCCTATAAATTATCTGGTCACAGACAATGTTACAAGGGTGCAAAATATTCAATTTGCTTCATCTAGAAAAGGTTCATCCATACACTTTCTATTGCTAGAATATTACTCTAAATGAAGAGATACGGTGTGAATAAGTTGACTTCAATAGACCCAAGAAAGGACTACCAAACTAATCCATATCACTGTACGAATCATCGCTTGCAATAACAACAGCGAAATATACGAATATAGAGCAATTGCTTCAGTTTATACCTTCTATCCACTATCAGTTTTACAGGAATCTAAAACACACAAAGTGCAGCAAAATGCCTTTAGGTCCAGTTCAGACTATAGCGAAGACACTACATGGGAGTCACAGTGAATTCCCTCTTGTATCACCGTTTCATTATTGTTATTAAACTCGTTCGCAATGTCAAATCTGCCATTTCAGTTCACTTCAATCCTAATACGTACTTAGGCAAGCGGACGTAAGTGATATATGTGGTGGCAAACGGGTATAAGTACACGTAAGCATTTTAGAAAACGGTCCTATTTCAAAATGTGTGAAACAAAATCTATAAAAATTGTAGTTTTAAGTTCATTAATATTTAACATAAAGAATAATTACTTTACAAACGCTTCTAAAACACATAAAAATTTAAGTTCAATCAAAAACTTCGAAGCTCATTAACTCAAATCTACTTTTTGGTCACTTACACCCCTTTGATTCTAACCGCCTCGTTAAAACCTGTGTGTGACATACTATGAGGGAGTGTATTATTTGCACAATTTCTTAAATTCCTAAATTTCTACCCTAAATATTTTGGGCAGGAATCTGAAAGAAACCGATCCTACAACAGAGACGCATCTTGTTGCCCATTTAAATTAGACCAAAAATGGCGATCGAAGTGAAAAAATCCAGACCCAAAAATTCTATACAGCTGACCATGGTGGTCAGCAAAAAATAGTCCACTACAAAACAAACAAGGCGTTTGGCCAACACAGGGACTTTCAACCCCTACTAGTGATTCCAAAACATAGCGATACTCCTGAACTCAAAGAGTAGTCTGATTCTTCTGATTCCTCATCTTCAAGAAGTTTTCCGTTTGAAGCCTTGCTCTTGTGTGCTTTTGGTTTTCTTACCAGTCCGTTTTGTGCTTTTCGCCTTTCGTTCAGTTGATGATATTTACGTTTGTTTGTATCTGCATGCAAGCTTTTGCGGAGTAGGTCTTGATTCGAGATACATTGTAGAAGCCTTTTTCAAATCGATTTTCCTTGCTCTTAACTGCATTGGCTTAATCATGTCTTTTGTAGTCCAGTTATTCCTTTTTGTTTTGAGCCTAGAACCTGTCGTGACATCTAAAACAAAAATAGTACGAACACAAATTGTAGTGTATGTAATATGAGCCCCTTAAAGTTAGGGGCTTATATACCCGCCATAGTTCGGGGTTCATTTTACAATCATCGCTATATTGAAATTATACGAACCAAACTTTGTTACGTTCGAAATGACAGATTATGGTCATCAGAACAATGTTTAGAGCATACTGTATTTCGTTCGTTAGGAATTAGAATCGGTATAAGTGGTATACTCGGTATAAACTCAAACTGTAATTAAAAGCCAAAGACTTACCTTCCAAAGTTTTTAGAATCAAGAAAAAACGAACACATCTGTTCCACATCATCGCTCATTCACAACTGAACGCCAGAGCTGTGATGGCAAAAGGAGTTACTGAACTAATAGTAAAAATCGTTCCTGCTAGAGTGTTTGCGATATATGGACAGATTCTAAGGGGGCTCATATTTTATACATGGCTCATATTACCACCTTTACCTCTACATATGTACGTATACAAATTGTCACCGTAACAATTAAAATCTCTAACCAATTAGGTTATAAATTAGGTTATAAAAAGCCTAGAAATGTTAGCAAACTAACATGAAGACCACGTATAAGAATTTAAAAGCTGAATGTCTTGGAAGAATAAATATAATAAAAGTAATTTTAACTGCCTCGTGGAAAGCTGCCAAAAAGAAAAATTTGTTCACACACAAATAAAAGAGCACCCAATTTACACAATTCGACTCCTTTTTTACTTTATGGGTTAATTTTTCTTTCGGAACAAATATATTCATTTCTTTTGTAAATAAGAAACAATTTACATTTCTATGGTGTTTCTATGCTTCTGGGACGCATATTTCGGCCTAGAAAGTAGTTTTTCAAAACAATTTTTGAGTGATGATAGCGGCTTAGCCATTCGGAATACCCAAGTAGTTTATTAGACAAAATATGCTTAAAAAGGTCTTAAGAGCTTATGTGCGAAGTTTCGACGTTTTCTCCCCGGATATCCTGAATATGTGTCACATTTAACCTGACAAATCGAAATAATAAAAAAATACGCATCCTGCAGAAAAAATATGCCGCAGACAAAGAATGAAGATCTTTAAGGGACGTATCATACTGACCTCAAATCCAACCTCTCGCTGGGGTTAGGGCGTGGGACAACTTAGAAATGTTAAATGGAAATCCACATTTTTATTGAAAATTCGAATTCCCCACTAAAACACGTAAGTTTCGTCTAATTTTTTTGTTAATCGTGATAGATAGCGACGTAATCTCAATAAAAATTATTGAGCAGGTGTTTCTTTATTTTTCAGTCCAATGTGTAATTTCTTGATAGTTAAAAGTAAGATTTTTGCAACTATCGAAAAATTACGCATTGGATTGAAAAGTTAAGAAGTACCTGCTCAATAAGTGTTATTGCGACAACGGCACAAAACATGTTTCAAACAAAACTTAAATGTTTTTAGTGTAGAATTCGAATATGCTATAAAAATGGGGGTTTCTATTTGAGATTTCAAAGTTTCTCCCACCCCATCCCCAGGGAGCGGGGGCGAGGTTTGATTTTAGACCAGACAGATATCCCCCTTGGAGATATTAATTTTTTGTCTGAGACATTTTTGTACTACGCTTATTTTTCGACTTATTTCGATTTGACAAGTTAAATTTGACACTATATTTATACTATATACTGAATGTCCTATTTAACTTGACGGATCGAAACAACTCGAAAAATACACTTAAAACAAAAAATGATTCAGACAAAAATTAATATCTCCAACGCTGCATCTGCCTGATCTAAAGTCAACCGGGAACACTGAGGGTGGGGCTGTGGCAACTATGAAGTCTTAAATGGGAACTAAATTTTTTTCTGATTTGGATTTTTCACTATAATACAATTTTTAAAGTTTTAGAATAGGTTTTGCTTTAAACAAAAAATAGCTATCTTCAATTTTTTTCTCTTTATTTTTTTGTCGCATCAACGACATCAGTCGTAATTGTCTGTAAACACCTGTAATTAAAAATGTTGTCGCTAATAACCTTAGTCGTTGATGCGACAAAAAATAAAGAGAAAAGAAATTGAAGATAGCTATTTTCATATTTGTTCATTTATGTATTATCTTTAATTTTGTTCATCTCTAAATGTTAAAATTTAGCAATTCTCAAAAATACTGAGTGTTCGCCGGAATGAAACTAGTTTTAATTTTTTATCGTCCTTTGATAGACGCAAGGAGAAAGTTTAAGGAAAAAATGGAGCAGTTTTTGAGAAAAAAAATTAAAATTGCCTATATTTTACGCAAAACTACACAAGATCTTCTTTTTTTATAAAAAATGTACATGATGCTATTTCATTTGGCTTTAAAGAACATATTTTGTTAATGAAATGAATCGAAAAATTATGAATTTTAACGAAAATGATTCCTGCTCGCTATACCAGGGCAAAGTGTAATCAACTATGTTGATATCTCGTTGTCATCAAAATTCAAAGCGAAAAATCGGGAGAAATAAAAACAAGAGTACGAAATGGATAGATTCCACATTTTCTTAAACAATAAGCAACCACTTCCAATGTAGCTGTTCAAGAGTAGATCCGTCCCATCAGAAGGATGCTGTACACCTCAATTCTGCATCTCCCCTGAGTAGAAGCTCTTGCAAGGAGACAATAAGAGACTGCAGACAGTACGTGGAATGAGGTGGGAAGGGCACGCGTGTAACGCCCTCCTCGCGATCTCCACTGACGACGTTCATGTTGCGGGCATGCGTAGTACCCATCAACAATATGCACACTGGCTTCTCTGGTGCAGGCTTTGCAATTTTTATACGTTCAAACCATTCGCAGAAAAAGTATCTGCATCAAGGTCAATAGGTGACATTTAATGACCGATCTTTGTAGAGTTGCGTGTAATTAGTTTCTATCACTTCTTTCGAGGAAATATTATAAACAGCGGTATGAAATGACTCATGCATGAAACAATTCTCATGAGATCTCTTAAAAAGACATTTTCTACAAACATTTGACGAATGAACGGACGGACGGACGGATGGTTGGATGAAAGGATGGATGGGCGGACAGGTAGACGGACGGATGGTTCCCGACTTTCACCACACATAGGAAGACTGATGACGACGGCGAAGCAGACTCTGAATAAATCTAGTAATTTGACGAAGATGACTTCAGTTATTTCACCACGAATAGTATAAAACAACTGCCCGCTTTCGTTAGTCAAGATGGCTCCAAAAATCTTAGAAGAAATTACTGGCAGGCCACGTAGAGCAAAGCCAAAGAATCAAGTAGTAAAAGGTGGTACAAATTATCGGGTATCCGAATTTAAGCAACCTCTCCCTTGCGAAATTAAGAAATCTGTTGTAGTTTCAACGTTCTTAATTCACAGTGGTCGAATGTCATTGGAGCAGTTACTATACCAGTGCCCAGTGCTATATTTGGACCAGTTGATTTGCCTCACCCGCTGTTCAACACTTCATTGCGTTCGGTGCCGTCAAAGAGCTCGTGCGTGACCTGGAGGGGCGCTCTCTGCGGGCAAACGAAATATCAGCCTGGAGGCTTTCGGCTGAGGGCCGTCCGGAGCAGTTGCGGCGAGCATGGAGCCTCGAAGGCAACCGTCATTCATGAGAAACTACCTGCGGTCTGCTCCCGCCAACCGCCAAAGTGCGATGGGCAACGGACGCCTTCTCACCCTTCCAGGAAGAGCGGGGCAGACTCGCCCAGCGCGATTCTTTTCATCCGAAGCGAGAAACAGCCCGATCGCTGGACATCCCCGCTTCCGGAGCGTGCGGATGCACAACGCGCTGCATCGCGCTCAGCAAATTATTCGTAGCCTACAAACGTGACTGTAAAATAACTGTACTTCTACCTTGCGGCTCGTAAAACTCGTTACTATGTCCGTAAGGACTAGTCGGTATTCTAAGCAAAATCCTAATGAATTACTTTAAATTTAAGAGCCACCTGGGAAGGTGGTTTGTATAGACACTGCAATGTATAAGGATAAATGGACGTAAAATATCTCAGATGCACTTGATAATACAATTTATTGTTTCAACTCAAAAGTGTGCGACGTAACTGAATTTCGAAAATCAAAGGATGTAATCGAAATTTCAAGTTCTCATGCAACGGCATTAATTAAGAGAGAATTAACTGTAGTTATTTTAAAAGCATGCGTCTACAAAAAAACGCTTTTTTCCGATCGTAAAGCCGCAAATGAACGACAAAGTACGTGCCAGGTTTTCTCAAAACACTCTTCCTGTACATCACATTTATGTATGAGAAATATATAACGTTTCATTAGGCGTGTAGCACCACTCAAAAGGGACCATCCAACTGCTACGAATCGAGAAATGATTTCATTGCTTTTTATAGAAAAATATTCACTATTCGATGTCGTTACGGACAAGAAGTTATCGAAAAAAACAAGAAATTCGACTCATTTGTCGACGCAAATAGACTTTTCTGCTGTGTTTGTGCGTCCCTTCATATTGTGAGAGAATATCCGCCGTGGGCACAAGCGTTCCCAGCGCAAGAGTTCCAATTCAGGGGAGCGAAACATTAAACTAATGACGATTCCCACGCCCTTGACTAGCACACAACCCCGTGCGGTGCAGCGTCTTTTTTTTCGAGTAGGTTTTTTCGACACTGATAAACAGAAACCCCACGTGATGCTAACGAGTCCCCGCGACATGCAAGTACAGTTAACAGTATTTGCACACATTCTACGTATTTTTTTATACTGACACATCAATGTATGATGGTTTTAATTACACCAGGGAACAAGATTTATACCTCTAGGAAGGTAGACTGCACAACATATTCAATTTTATACGTAAATTACGAATATCACAATAAAATTGCCATATGACGTCACTGTTTTTTAATATACCGTATCATACAGTATTTTCTATTAATGCAAGCACATTGAAATTGCACCTCTAAGATATGTAGAATAAATACGCATACAATAGAATTACAAATAAAGTGTTCACTTCATCTATGCCACTTTCATGTCATATCAACAATGTTTGGATTTCGTGTTATTTTATCTTCTGCATTCAAAGATTGTCGTCTTTATTCTTGCGTATGGTAATCATGCTGAATTACGAGTAGGTCTTAGTGGTCTTAGACGATTTTTTAAAAACAAGTCACGTGCACCCTCATATTTCCTACTGCGCATCAGTTGCCGAAAGTAATATTTTTAGCCCCTTATCTTATCGCAAGTATCCAAGTATCCAACTGTTGGAGTTGTAGATTCTGAGTCGGTCAACGTCATACGGAACTGTACCCGCAATTTACTTGAAGTTCGTGTCTGGTTTGAGTGTCTCAGAGAAATGAATAAATTACAGTGCTGTGTTTTTTATGAAGTGAAATTCGCCACATGATTTGTAGAATTGAATCGGTTCGATAAAATGCAAGTCGTCCTTTCATGTTCTGTTACGTTTGTGAAAGATTTACACCCATACTTCAAAGGAAAAAATATACGAAATTACATAACCTTGTTTATTCTTTATTATGTTGCTGTCGTGTTTGTGGACAAGCCATAGGATGCTCACCAATGTTGTGACACCGTACAACGAACCTTAGGTTGTGCAAAACTCAAATTATTGTCATTCGCTCTAGCAATGGTGTGGAGAATACCAACAAACCATTTGAATGTCTTCATATTATTGCACGAATATGCGGATTCCATTTTAAACTTGTTGTTACCTTATTCTTCTTATGAAGCATGTTCACAACATTTTGTAGTAATATAACTGAAGTGACAATGCGAAAATTAGTATAGGATTTTTTTAAATTTCAAGTATTAAATATGTTCATATCTTTTGAAGCTAACGTGATATAAACTATTTATAATGATTTTCAAAATGAGGACATTCTGATGTGAAATTTGTTGTTACAAAACGGGTTTGCCTGCACTCCATGGGCTCGTCCAACCCCTGCGAAGTGTCCCAGCTCCTTGCTGGCTGCAGCCGCTGGGGAGGGACGCAGAGCGCGCGTGTGAGGCGCGTACGCGGCAATGCCGCCGCCACGAGCGCTCAGCGCCCGATGAGGTTAGAAGACGCGTCGCGTCGTCATGAAAACGCAACAAATGTAAACAATAATACAAAATTCACCGTGCTCGTTTCCTTTGATATAATCTACTTCCATCCTGAAGGTATGAAAACAAATCGGTCCCTAGTCTCGTTATTCATGCTGGTGTCACTCAGTGAATTAGCTGGAAAACAACAATACCTGTCACTGTTTCGTTCGATTAGATGACTCTGAGCGACTCGGGAGCCAATGATTAGTTGTTTATATTATTATAATCAATGATCTAATCATCGATCAAGGCCGCCAGATACGCCGCATTATCAATAGGTGATTATGATGAGGGCCGATTTTTGCCGACATGGCTGTTCCCTGTTGAGAGAATTCTAGTTGGGGAAAATCCCCACAAACCGACGAAGGCTGGTGCCGGGAGAAGATCACCCCACCTACTCACGATAAACGCACATGCACCATACTTACGGGACTAATGAACTTAGACATTGACGCCCCCGAAATTATTAATCAATCAGTCAATGAAAATTGCAGCATTTTTAAATTAAATCTAAATACATTAGAAATTTAAAATATTCAAATTTAATTGAAAAGATCGAACTCTATAATCGTACATTGCAATTGATACATAGATTAATCGGGATAAATGTAGTCGATTTAATTACGTTTATTAATCGTATAAAATGATCGACTGCACTACTATTTGCGATTAATCCCTAGTAACTAATTGACGAATAAACCAAATAAATAGACAGATTTAGCTTACCGAAATGAACTACTGTTTTCCGCCCAGAGAATTGTCAGACATAACCTGTAAATGGAGATCCTAGTGAGTAATGACTGCAGGTTTGTTTCGTTATAGAAAACAATCAATGAAGCCAAGAAAAGAATTCGCTATACTATAAAATCGACTGTACTAAGACTTTCAATACGATGCCTCGTTCGTGGATTTTGTATGTCCTTCGCCTCTACAAGGTAAATGCCAAGAATATAAACCTAATTCACCACTGCATGCAACTTGGCGTAGAAACATAAGTCTCGTTTGCTGGAGGCAGCTATACCATCAAAGAACTGAGGATAAAACGAGGCATTTTTCAGGGAGATGGTCTTCGTTCCTTATAATTCTCCTTAGCTCTAAACCCTCTCAGCAGAATTTTTAGAGATTCAGAAATTGAGCATGAAATCAGTCCCCAAAGCTGTACATGGACGATTTCACGTTGTACGCCAGAGATACGAAACAGCTTTCCTCGTTACTTGATCGTGTAAAATCCTTCAGTAACTTTATTTGTATGGGGGTGGTCATTGATAAATGCGCTGCAGAGCAAGTGAAAAGGGGGACACTTCTTGATCCTGACAACGCACCCTGACGTGTGGCAAAAATATCCAAGAACTTGAGAAAGATGATACCTGTAAATATTTAAGTCTGGATGTACTTTTAACCTCAAGTGATGCAAAGATGAGGCGTGATACTCAAAATAAAGTCTTACATGCAGGCACAAAAATCTGTGAAACACTTAGAAACTGAAAGAACATCATTCAACTAAATTAACCCCAAAATTTAAAGAATTATTTTCAAAATAGCAGGGCATCGATTCGGACGAGATCGTTGATGAAAAATTCATTTTGACAAAAATTCTACGAATAGTTAGGCACTAGTGTCGACAGACGGACAGAGCAACTGACGGACGGATGGACGGACGTTCTGAAAGAAAAACCACTGGCTCTTGGTACCTGAAGACCACAAAACGTGTTTTTCCGTTGAATTCTCGAAATCCATTCACTACAGCAGTACACAGGTATTTCTCTAAATACTACGTTTGTTAGTCCGTACGTTTACGTGAGAGTAAAAATAAATAAATATATAAATAAATGCACTTCCCCACACAAGAAGAGGTTATTGGTAAAAATAAACCACAAATTACAGAAATCGAAATACTGCCTGTCAGAATGCAGTTGTACTGTTATTGCATATATAAAGAAACATTAGAAACCGTATGTATCATTATCAATGATTTTAAAATGATTGCAGTATTCTGAGCGAATGAATTAGAACGTCGTAAACATCTCGTAGAGGAATCCCCGAAACATTTACTTCTCATAGCGTCAAATCTAGCTATATTTTCCTAATTAAATTCCAAAATGTCAAAGCTGTTATTTCATATTCAATAAAATCTACAATTTCATAGCCAATGGTATGATTTCCTACAAACAGTTATTAGGAGATGTGAACTTCTAATCGTTATTTTTAGTTTTAACAATCATGTTAATATTTGCTACTCTGAGACACGAGGCACATTCGAAAGAAAACATAAGTTAACAAAATTGTGGATATTATGACTATAATGTAGTAGAGGCTTCGTTGTTGAAATGACTGATGCTTTTCTATGTACAGAGATTTTCTGTGTTTCATTAAGATGACCTCGGCATTTACGTATTTAGAACATTTGTAAGAACTCAAATTTCCACGATAAGTCATGGCCTCAAACAGTTAACTTGGATTCTGTGGGTAGTGTCAAAAAGCATTGGCGTGCAACAGCGTTCCATTGCGATCCATTCCATTTTCTTATATATTTCATTTGAATTATTTTTCACAATTTCATACACAATTTTATATCTGAAAAATGGCTTCCTAAGAAGGTTCCATAGGAAACGAGTGTTATGATTCGTGCTTACAAGTCTATTTCGTTTCCAAATACGTGGAGAAAGGAGGCAATTTTCAGGGGGAGGTATTTCTGGAAACCAATTGCTGACTCTTGCTTGCGTCCAACTTCAAGATTGGTCGGTAGCCGACTCGTGTACTCGTATTTTTAAAATTTATGCGGTAGTTGTTTAACAAAAGAAACTTATAGTATTTGAAAAAAAAATGAAAAACTAGAGAGGTGAAAATCAGGAATATCTAACTAGGCAACAATGTTCATGGCAAAATGTGCTAGCGTTGTGGCCGCATGTCCGCTTCCCCCCCGCTATGAACTTCAATCGTATGTGGCGGAGACACGAAACGAGCCCTTTCTAAAACGGCTTGAAGAAAAGACTTGCGTGGGAACTGTGTAAGGATTGACTGCCAAAAAAGTTGTCATGAGATGCTATTTTTTATAAACAATTACGTTTCTCGAAAACGAAAGACGATAGTGCCGATGAAATTGCGATTCTTCTCGTTTAAAATCAATTTAGGAAAGCCAATATTTTTCGCAAAATTAAAAAAATTATAAACAATTTCCAATTCCTTCAATTCTTAAGTGGGAAGGGGTCCCTAATTTCCCAGAACCAAAAACTGCGAATGAACAATTTTGCAGGAATAACAATTTTATATACAACTCCAAAATCTGTGCAATTCTTGTCTGGCAATGTCCCCAAATTGACTTTGAGGTGGATATTGCAAAATAATAATTTGTACAAGAGATACAAAATTATTGCTGATACGTACTTTTTTGTTGCTAAAGTTGCGATTCGAAAAATATGTGACATTGCAATTTCTGAAACTTTATAAACATATGGAAAATTGCAAATTTTAGATTATAATAGTTTTCTTATCGATATAACTTTTACTACATATATCGTAAACTGGATGTTTGATAAAGATCCTGGATTATTTATAAACAATAACATTGAAAGTAAACGAGTATGAGCATCTAAATGTTTTAAAATTAGTTTTATTTTTATCTCATATCAACGTAATTTCTTGAAAAAGAATTGTTGCCAGAGGTTAAACGTATATATTCTTATATATATTGAAAACTGATCGTTTCTGCATAGTAACAATCAAAATTGATTACTAATTCTAATTAAAAGAAGCACTAAATCGATCAGCGTAGTAACGCTGCCGCCGCCGCCGCCGCCACCGCTGCCACCAATGGTCAAATCGGGGGGTAGACGGGCGAGGCGTGTGACGGTTGGGGAGTATAGGCAGAGAGGCCGCGAGCGCAACACGGACGGGCTGTGCTGCCCCAAGCAAGTTTATAGTGATATTACCAACAGTGTGGAATTGATTGTAGCCATTAAGGGGGAGATTAGAGGTGATAAAAATTGATAATCAGGTGATTAGGAGAAATGGAAGTGCGCACCAGGACCGGGATCAGTGAAAACATTAATACTGGAGTTTGAGTGGCCGACAGACACGCGTTCCATGTCCGCCCGGGTGTGATGCAGCAGCGGGCCGCACCGTGCGAACATTCGAGTGCGATTGAGAAGAACTGCTGTGATCGGAACTGCCGACGGGACGCAATTGCGCGTTGTGCATGTTAGTATCTGTGACATTGCTTGTACTGGCTGGGGGGGGGGTGGACCCCGGCGAGCTCGTTGGCCATTGCGTTGGGGGGCTAGCGGAGTCGACCGCCGAGGGAGAGTGATTTCCCGACAAACGTCGGGGTGGACCGAAGTTTGCCGAACACGCCGCCGCCGTTGCCACGGCGGCCCCGCTCGCCTCCAGCCAGCCGGTGGTCATCGAAAGCCTCAAGGTAGCGTTACTTGTGTATGAATCACTAAAGGCCTTGCGCACTGCATATTGTAAAGAATGTTTGTACATAGTGTTTCAAATCATTAAACTTTTAATTGCACAAAAGAGTTTCTTCGATCATTCTTCCAATGCAGCGTCAAACCCCTGGAAAGCCCATTCACGAGAATGTACCCGTCCTTTATATCATTTTATTTGTCGTGAGAGTACCGTTTCCCAGGTACGTCACAATATATATATTTCAATGTATTTACTTTCATGTATGTTTTTCATTCTATGTATTATTATTTGGAAATATGTCCACACCTGAACTAGTGATGACCGCCATTTTCTACGATGTAATTTTGCTAGGCCTCTTCTCCCCCCCCCCCGCACCTTTAAATTGGCTGTAGCTGTTCATGAGGCTCCGCCTGCAACGTTTCGTCATGAGAAGGGCTGCCCAAGCCGTGGAAAAGCTGATCGGAGCCGGAGAGGGCGCGGCTAATTTATAATGCCAGACCTGTAGAAGTGTAGCGCTAGAAGCTGTCATTTACTTGCTGAAGTTGGAGTAGATCAATCAATATCGTTTGAAGAAGTGGTTGGCAAATAGTCTCTCGCTGCCCATGCTGTTGTACAGGAATTTGGTAAACCTGTAAAGGGTTTGAGTTTTTGGCTCTCCGGGTGTCGCCGCGTTGTTGGCTGAGAGGCTGACGTTTCACCTGTCATGTCGAGTGCTTCAGCGTATTGAATACAAGATAAAAAGCTTCTGGCAGGACATAGGCACTCTCGCCATCTTTACAGCTTCTGAGAACACAAGTAAAGTGGTCTGCAATCCAGAGAAGACCATTGTACGATAGTTGAGAATTTGAAGAACCCAGCCGAATTTCGGGGAGATGCTTTAAGATAGACTTGAATACCTCAAACAGCGCGTCGCCTTGGGCGCCGAATGAGATATCATAGAGCTATCAAACGATGACACTATTATTATTATTATTATTATTATTATTAGTAGTAGTAGTAGTAGTAGTAGTAGTAGTAGTAGTAGTAGTAGTAGTAGTAGTAATAGTAGCAGTAGTAGTAGTAATAGTAGTAATACTAGTAGTATTAATAATATTATTATTCCTCTTTATCACGACTAAAGATGTTATGAGTCAACTGAATATAAAATGAACTCCAGGTTGCAATCAGCTACGTAAGGAGCAGACCTAGGGGCTGCCGGTGCTTCTATAATACTTTACGCAAAATGTGAGCTGTTCCAAATAATGCAATTTCTTGCACTTCCCAGTCTTTTGAATGACAAGGACGTTTATGGCAAGTTCTTACACAAATTTTGCGGAACAAGGACTATCGATTCCCACATTCGGGCTGTTCTCGATTTCCCTACTCTTGTATTTAAGACGTTTCTCAGGCTCCTTGGTTACGACGTTTGGATCGCAAGGCACAGACATCTACAAGTAGATACGATTTTTCTTTTTTGTTTGTACGATCCGTTTGAATTTGTTGGTCGTACAATATTGAATACAATCCAACAGATGTCACCGGTTTTGGTGAATTTCCGTACCACTTGGGGTACGGAAATGTTTGGAACTTTGAGGGCGGTACAGATCTACATGTGGAGGTAACTACACACCCTGTCACGCCTTTTCAAGTATTCGGTCTTTGCTAGAATTGGACAAGCTGAGAAGATATCATCAATGGTTTCTACTTCTTCTTGAAAGATGCGACACTTATTTTCTTAGGAAATTTTGAGAACCGCCGAATCATAATGTCGTGTTTTCAACGCGTGATCCTGAGCAGCTATTAGAACTGCTTCCGATTCTGGTTTCATTCTTTCCCTTTTAAGCCTCATGAATGATTGATCTTTATTGATCTGCATCTTGTACATTCTTTTTAGATACTGTTTATGGAGTGGTTTGTCTCTCCACGATTTCTTTAAAATTTTCGTGTCTCACATTTCATGTTTAGTAGCATCAGAAGTTCAGTGTCTGTGTGTTTCTGCGTGTCTTGCATTGTTTTCTTTACAATGCTTCTTGCTACACTAACAACACCTCTGTTTCCCTTTCTTCGGTCATATTTCACGACCTGCCTCATTAGAGGGTCAACTTGATGACTGACTACTTTCCCATCCAAACTATTGCATTGTGCCAAGAGGCTTCAACTTGTCTGAAGCCACTTGCTCCTTCCTTACGTCACATATAAAGTGTATGTACATCAGTTGGAGGGTGGGCAACATAATACATTGTTAGCAATTTTTCCATCCATGATCCGAATTTCTTGTTCAGTCTAGTCTACGAGTCCGAAACTGTACTCGACTACAGGCATCGTCAAACTACCAATTGCAAATATTTTATTCCTGGAGTTCATTTCACTCTTCTGTAATACTCCCTACGAGTTTTCTCTTTAATTGCGTCGTTCGAGATGGTTGCACATTCTTCAAAGCATATATATTTGTAAGTTTTACCTGGCTCAAAATCTTGAATCACAGTCTGCATATCAACTTCAATGCTCTCTGACGTCACCTTGCCTCTCTTTAAATTGATTTTTGCACACTTGTCAAGACCAAACTTCATGCAGATGTCATTGCTAAAGTCATTCATGACAGACAGAATTTGGAAGAGAATCCCTTCATTCGTGACAAACTCTTTACGATTATCCATGTAAAACAATTATGGTGCTTGTCTTTGATCACCATGTAGCTTGTAACCAAAGTAAGTTTGAGACAACTGACTAGATAGTGGGATCAAATTAATGCAAAACAACAGAGGGGATAGCGAATCTCCTTGGAAAATTCCCCTGTTAATCTGAATACTCTTTGATTCTACTACTTCCTTTACGCTGTATATTAGTAACTTGGTACTCCACGACTTCATACTAGCCTTTCAAAACTCAATATGTCTAGAATGAAATCGATATATTCCTAGAGGGTCTTCAAAATTCAATCGTGTGGTACACTGTCAAAGGCCTTCTGGTAGTCAATCCAAGCCTTGCTTAAATTACGTTTTGGTTTTCTTACATCATTCAAGATGTCTTCATTTAGTAGCAAGATTTCCATAGAGCTATAGGAACCTTTGCGACATCATTTTTGTTCAACTGGCAACAAATGGTTCTTCTCAAGGTGTCTGTACATTTTGATAGCTGGCTGCAGTTATAACTTTGTAGAATATGTAAAGAGGAAATAATGGTCACGGGTTAATGGGAGTCATCGGTACATTATCGATAAATATTGTAAACGAACAATATTGATAAGCATAAATATGTGCTTCTTCCTACCATTAGTGAAGATACGTAGAGCCAGTTAATCTTCGCAGTCAAAGAAAGTTTTCATCGACAATTTTACGTTCGTACCTGGAGAGTGAGTGGTTGGTGTTTGAAAGTGCGCTCAGAAAATAAAGTTATACGTCAACGTGGAGATTCCTGGAAGAATTAAAATATTTGTAGAAGGGAAGTTCTTCAGCAAATCATTTGATACCAATTGCAAGTAATTTTAAGCATTCTATAAAATTTTATGGCTATTTATGATAAAAATGTGTTTGTTGGGTACTGTTGGTCAGTGATTCTCATTAAGGCGTGACTGCCACTGCCCCAAACAATACAATTTATGGATGTGAATGAGTTGGAATGCCCCCTTGTGTTATTTACACACGTTGCAAGAATGGATGGACGGATGAAAAATTCATCTTGAAACACTTTAAAAACCGTACTTGACCAACCGCCCAGAACCCACTGCGATACAGAAGATCTTGTAAACAACCTTGGTAGTCACATCTCTTTAGACTCTTTCTCGATATCGCACAAGCGTGTGATAGTGCGCCAGTAGAGAAATTATGGGAGGTCCTGGGACGTCTAAATCTGAATAGTAGACTTATTGCTTCAGTGAAAGAATTATATTCGAGAGCAAGCAGGAATACAGAAAGTAGGAAAGCACTTGACATAATTATTTCCATTAACTAAAGGCCTAAGGCAAGGATGCTGCATTTCACCGACACTGTTCAAAATCTATGTGAATGAGGTCCTGCAAAAATGGAAAAGGAATTGTGCGGGAATACCGGTGGAGATGTACTCTACTCTAGGTAATTATGGCGCACGCCCAAAATTAAATAGAAGTTATGCTAATAAGGATTAGAGATGAGAACGCAAAATAAGAACTGACACTCAACGTAGATAAAACAATGTTCTGGGCATAACATAGTAATAATGAATACGTGCTGAGATATGACAACTCACAGAACAAATGAGAAAAAAGTTGAGAGACAGAAATGGACGTTCTTAGAAGATCCGCTGGCATCTCAAGAAGAGAGAAACTGTGTAATGAAAAATTAAAGAGATTATGGGTTTGAAGCAGGATATACTGCACGAAATTGTAGGAAACAACTGTTATGGTTTGGACACCTACAGAGGATGCAGAGCAATAGATTTTCAAAGAAGCCTTTGAATTGGCAACCGTAAGAAAAAAAGGAAAAGTTGCCGGCCACCACATGGTTCAAGAGACAACGTTCAAAAGAAAATGGCTGGATGGCAGATACCTCCTTGGACGCGGAGTAATAGGGAAGAGTGGAAGAAGAAGTTAGGCTCCGTAAGATCCACCCCAGGGTCAACTAAACGGCTAAGAAGAAGTATTTATTTTTCAGTCTCTCTCCCTGTAATATATTACAAATCAGCCGGTTTCTCGAGCTCTATGTAGTATGTACATAAATGCAAGGCTGTTTTCTTTCTAAAGTTCATTGAAATATATTTTTAATTGATTTATACTTATAGGTTGAAGTAATGAATATTGCTTTTGGTTTTGTCTTAGCTTCTTTATTATTTTTTATGCATTATTTGATCTGGAATTGCCTATACTCTGCTCTATATCTTCACATAATATTTCCCATGTTTGCTTTTTTTATTTCTTGTTTTACTTCTTTCCTAATTTGACGATACCTTCTACTGTCTTCAATATCTTGGATGCTTAACCATGTATTACAAGCAATTTTCTTTTCTCCGACTTTCCCTGTCAAAGAATTATTCCACCATGTGTCACCTATTCCTTTCCCACCAGTATGTCTATTTCTCCGAGGTGGCTCTCCTAAGCTGCTTGATGTACGACATCTATAATTCTATCTTACTCAACTGAGCTTGTAGGAGAACGATGTAGATGGATCTTTAAGAAAACACATTTTGTATTCTTTTTTCTCTATGTTACTAGGTACAGCATGAATTTATGATTGGTGTGTCTTGTTTACATAAGGAATACACACTCTTGATTCCAACAAATAATGGTTGGAGTTGCACTCGGCTCCTCTATACACTCAAACATTTTTCCCCTTTATTTTGTTGTTGCGCTTGCCGGTAACGTAACCTATTAGGTTTTGCTAGTTCCTCTAGTCCAAGTGAATTTGTGAATGTATTTATGTTTGAAAAATCCATTCCATACGTTGAAACTGTTCTGGGCGCCTACTTCTATTGTCGTAGCCATAGAATATGCTAGACAAAGACAAGGTTAAAAAGTGGTATAAAAAACCGTTTGTCAGCAAATTTACAAACACTGGAAGTCTTGATGATCAAGAATAACCACCATTAAAATTAAGAAATCACTGTCACATTTGCGGAAGAGCAAAAAGCAGCAACACTACATTTATTAATACACTTATTACTAACTGGTGTCACAATGTTTAATGCAAAGAAAATATTCTTAAACGTTTCTCCAAGGTGAATTAAAACTCAGACCCAGGTAATATTTAAACAAAAACGTTTATTCGTAAAGAACTATACACTAAAAATACTTGATCTATTTACAGATATATTACACAGTTTTTGAGTTTGTCACTTGGTTATTTTCCTTACACACGCCGTTCTCTTCATTATTTATTACACAGTTCACTTCTTCTGATTATTTATTTACACTTTTCACTTCTTCCTGATTATTTCTTTACAGTGATCACTTCTTCTACACTATCGCACAGTCCTATGCACTGTCCACGGCCCACTGCGCTGACCACAATTCACAGCGCAGACCACAATTCCCTGCGCAGACCACACTTCACTGCACTGACCACAATATACAGCGCAGACCAGGGTCCACTGCACTGCTGTTTACCGCTATACACACTTCACGGATCAGCTTCCATTTCAGACTTCAGACTGCTCACTGCTGTTCACCCACTGCAACACTGTTCACCGAAATGCACACTTTACAGCACAGCTTCCACTTCAGACACACTGACGGACTGACTGCTTATTCTCTGATTACATACACTAACTGATTCGCGGCTGCTTACTTCCGATTGACTACTTTCACTGACATACTTACACTGACTAACTCGTGGCCGCCGGCAGCGGCGTATTTATACCTGGCCGGCGCTCGTCTCGGCACAACCACCACTTTCTCCACCTTGCCACGCGACTCGCGAATAGTCCGAAACCGTCCAGTTCGAGGGGAAGGGGGGGGCGCCAGCGGATGACGCAATCCGCGCGCAGAGAATTCCAGAAGGTGATGCAATATTCGTTACAATATGTACATTGAATTTGAGGTTTGACTGAATTGAGAGACCTAGCAATTTTGTTACCTGAACATCAGCTGTGTTCATTATCATCATTGTTTATTATTTATGGAGCATGCGATTGCTGATTTGAAATGCAAAAATTGATTGAAAGTGTATTTCCTTCATTAACTATTAATTTATAACAAAACCAATTTGAAACTTCTAAAATCGTACTATATATTGTTTCTTTTTTGCAAAGAACATTCGTGTCATCGGCAAAGAGAACCGTTTTTCTGTTTTTAGTAGACGAGGGCATATCATTTACGTATAATAGAAAGATGCCAGGACCTAAGATCGAGCATTGCTGGACCCCAAATTCAATTGGTTGGAAAGAGAAGTAAATAATGTCCTTTCGCGCCAGTACGGTATTTCTAGTGTTTGAGATCGATTTTTAAGGTAAGAGGTTATCCAATCTAGGGCAATAACACGAATTCCACAAGAAGGTAATTTTGATAGCAAGATGTTATGGTCAAATACATCAAACGCTTTCGAAAGATCTAAAAATATTCTAATGGGTGCTTCATTTTGGTCCATTGATGAAGCAACATCTTTAAGAAAAGAAACAAATGTCAGTTTCCGTAGATTTTGATTTTCTAAACCTGTGTTGTGAGTCTGAAAACGCTTCGTTTTTCCTAAGAAAAACTGTTATTCGCGTATAGAAAACCCTCTCCAATATTTTAGAGAAAAGTGACAAGAGAGAGATTGGTTTCATTTTTGCTCCCTTTTTTAAAAAGTCGCTTTTTTATTGCTGTTTTGAAAATACCTGGAAATATTTCTGTGCATAAAGAAGCATTGAAAATGTGAGTAGACTGGTGTATAAAGGCAGGCACAGAAAGGTTCAATAAACAATCCGAAGTTCATCTAAACCAGATGAATATTTATTTTGTAGTTTACTGACTATTCGTAAGATTTCGTTAGCAGAAGTTTCGGAAATAAACATCGTGTCGAAAATATTTTGGGAAGGTAATAATGTTGAATTTTGCGGTTTTAGTCCCTCTTGCGTGAGCTCAGCCGCAATTCTAGAAACGTGTTGTTTGAATATATTTACCACTTTTCTGGATTACTGATTTCTCTTTCATTATTCTATAAAACAAAATTCTCTACTAAGTAACGAGATGATATGGTCGTATTTTTTACGATAGTCCACATTGCTTTACTTTTGTTACTAGCGTTCAAAATATCCTGATTATTTTTCAGTATTTTTGGCTGAACTATTACTTTCTTTACAATTCTTGTGTATTCTCATAAGTAGACATGGAAGCCGGGTGATGCTTTATGATATTTAGTGTAACCACCGACTCACCCGATTACCTGATTCCTTCGGCGATTCAGCTTCGCCCGGCTGCTTCGTCGGCAGACTCCCTAGAGGGAGGCATGCATGCTTGCATAACTACGTGAGAAAAAGACTCCAACATTTTCATAAACTACTTTAATCACTACTTTATTCACGCATGGTATATGAGTGAAGCCCAGTGACATGAATAAGCTTATAACTAACTTAAATCTAATCTTAACTCAGTAAAGGCCGGTATGGCCAGAGTTCATTTCAGCTCCGGTGTCTTTGCCCTCCCGCGTGGTCGTGATCTAGCTCACAGGTGCCGCGTTCGGGCCTCCCAGCAGCTCTGGCGGCGGGCAGCTACGACGTTGCTTGCACCTGGTCCCTTTGTGACGGCCCCTTTGCAGTCACGGCGACGGCGGGAACACGCCCGGGCGATGATGGGTCGCTTAGCGAAATAGTTTTTCACGTGCCCGGCTCGTCCTGACATGTCCCTCTTGGTCAAGCACTCAGTAGTAGTGTCCCGTCCCATGTTGTCGTCCCACGAGTCGGGCTGCGATGTGGCGAGGCGGAGTGACATTCGGGCGGCCAGGCATCAATTAAGTGGCCTCGCTACTGCCTCTGATACAAGTCTCCTCCTAGCTACCTCTGATACAAGTGATTAACTCGCTACCTTCGACACA
>BOPP01000468.1:123367-169007 GCA_017312745.1 Gryllus bimaculatus
GAGGAGGAGGAGGAGGAGGAGGAGGAGATGGTGAAGTTCTTGATTCAGCGGTACATATGTATGTACAGATAGATTATTATTGTTGACGACTGTGAAATCGATTATCATGGCTGTTTTCTTGAGCTGGTTGAGAACTATTATATCTGGCCTATTGTTCGGAATTGTGACGTCTGTAATTACGCTTTTTTTCCCAGTGTCGCTATCATTCTTCATTTTCAAAGACTGTAGTAGGATGATATTTGTAATATGAGATATTACTAGACACAAGTTCGTATTTTCTTACTAACCGTCCATGAATTATTTTACCCATATTATCCCGCTTAACTTTATAGACGGTGTAATCCAACTCACTACAACCGGCAAGGATGTGCTGAATGTTTTCGTGCTGGGTACCGCATCTTTTACATTCATCACTTACAACGGATATTTATTATTTATTTTATATGATTACTTATTATATATTGTAAGTAATTTCTTGTTGCGATAACCTGGTCTTGAATGGCTATCATAAAGCCTGCTGTTTCTGGGTATAGTAAACCCCGTGTCAACCTCCTGTTAGATTCTTAAAATCTATGTTCTGGCCTGATAGTTCATTGGGATGTATTCCATGTAACTCTTTTCGACACCTCTGTTACGTTAGGCTTTCATTGCTTGTGTACTCTGGTTGAAACGTCGAGCATTGCAAGATTTAAGGCTGTGAGACTGAAATCATCCTCCACTATAGCCTTATTCTAATGTCGATGTTTATGCCCTCTGAAGCAAGTACTTATTCATTTACAGATTTGGTTGGCATTACTGCTGGTTATATTTGTAATGACTCAACCTCCTTTTTCACGTGGTAGATTGATCCTCTCAACGGCATATTTAGAATGATGATATTGATATTGGGCCATTTAGGGTCTAACATGTCTATCCATTGTGTCAAGGTCTGTCTGACTCCATTTTATTAAGCCGATTGAGTAGATGATCACAGGAATACATATTACATTGACAATTGCGCTACTAAAAAAAGCATCGCTACCCCTCTGCGAGTAAAAGAAAATGTATGCGAGAAAAATATTATTTTCTAAATATCAATGAAAAAAGTGTTGTGAACACGTGAAGAAAATCGACGCGAAATATTTGAAAACATACATGATCATGGACGAAAAAAGGGACAAAATGATAGTTTCTTTACGTGACAGTTCCTCTAAGGACGACGAAAGGGACAGCGACGACTGTAGTGACAGTGATGACAATAGCTCCTTGCTGAAGAAGGGCGACAAATCGCGTGCGCGCAGGAAGCCAAGAAATCTGCCACTGTAGCAGTGGGGGAAGCTTGCGAAAATAAGCTCCTCCCAAAAGGGAGATTTCAAACTTGTGCTGCTATAGTCTTGATACAAGACTTCATATTTTCTCGCATAATTAGTAACGGCTACGTAGTATTATAATACCAAATGAACCTGCAAACGTGTTTCCCAACGTAAAGGTTATTTTTCTTTGGGCTGAGATTTAAGCTCAGGTTCTTAGAAATAAACTGCCAGTCACGTTACCCCTACACTATTCTCACAGCTTAAGTTGATCTTCCGACGCTTAACAAAAATTGAACTTTTGAATTTGAAATTTTCAAAAATTCTGATTTATCAGTCACATGATTTCAAGATCTAGTTTTGGAGAATATTTCTTTACGGAAACAATTTTTGTCATCATTATTGTGGATTGACAATATTAATTGTCTGTTTGCAATTTAAGAAAATACAGAAAGTTCACCGAAAATATTATAGGGCGCAATTTATTAAGCATCATTTGCTCTATCCTCAGAAAAATGCAAAAAAGACGTTTTTGAGAAAAATATAAATTTTCTTTTTTTCAAGCAACAATTACACGAAAACTATTACTGTTTTCAGAATATTGTATATATAGGTGTTGTGGTGCGTTATCGTTGGCATTTTTCATGAAATAATTATAGACGTCATTGCCAACAATAGTATTTAATATAAGAGCAGCTTTCGATGGCTTAGTTGTCTGCAGGACGGGTAGTCGTTTTGTGGCTTCCATCCAGCAGACAACTGATGATGATGGCTAAACCATCGAAAGCAGCTCTTGTATTAAACTGCTCTTGTATTTACTATTGTTGGCAATGACAACGTCTATAATTATTTCATATTGTACATAACCTTACAAATAGATCTATTTTTAGACTGGTTTTTATTAATCAAAATCTCATCATCGATATTGTACGTTTGGAATGTTAATTCTGAAGTTTTCTAAAGTAGAAATCGTTGAATATAGAACTTGCAATATTTTTAAGAGTCTAAGGCTCCATTGACAAAAAATCATAAAGAAAAATGTTGAGCCGTTTTTGAGAAAACAATTGTTAGACAAATTAGATTAAAACTACTCATAACTTCGAAATATTGTAAATGGTTTTATTCGGAGATCTGTCTACGAGGGTCAAATATCATTACGGGGAAAATGTGGATATTTAATTTTTTATTTGTGGGAAAACACCGATAAAATATTGCTTTTTCGAAAATTTAGAGATTTCTACGAAAATGAAACCTGTGACATTTTTAAGCGTCATTTACACTATCCAAGCAAAAAGTAGAATCAAGAGATTAGGAGCTACTTCCGAGAACATTTTGAAAATTTTGTCGAGGCTTCACGAAAGGAACTCCCTAAATGAAAATAGCCGATTGAAAGTCGCAGAGCCTAAACCGTTCAGACGATGTTCTGAAAGATTGATAAACCGTGATCGATCTGGATGGACTCATGTCTTTCAAAGACAAATCTTGAAATAAGGTCATGTACATTTTTTCGAAAACATAAGTAATTTTACAAAATTTTGCGTACAATATGCTCATTTAAAAAAAACATAAAATAGTTTTTTTCCTTTTCCTAACCTGGCAAGAAATGTCTCAGTTAGAAACAAGTGGTGGTAAAATAGCACATACTACTTTCTCGTCCGTACTTTGGCGCAAAATTACGTCAAAATATTCAAATTTTCAAACATTTGTTCGTTACCTTATTTCTAAATCTGTTGTTAAGGAGCAGACTTTATCGTAGTAAACTTGTTTCCTTTAAGCAATGATTCAGTTTTACTCTAAAGATGATTTCTACAAATACATACAGCTACAAATAGTATATACTAGCTTCGCAAGAAACGATAAAAGCACGACTATTATTCAGCAAACAATTCTGACAAAAAATGGCAGAAATAACCAATTGAAAGTTGTCCCACCCCACTGGACACCGGGTCTGAAGAGGTTAAAACCTTCACATGATGTTTTGTTTTTAATTCATATTACCTGAGCAATCTGCTTTCGAGACCCTGGACATTTCAAACCAATACTTTGATTTTTGGAGGTTCTTTACATGAAGCCTCAAACAATTTTTTAAATATTTCTTAAAATGGCTCTATTTTTTAAATTATTATTCCCAAATACCTAAAGGACCTTTAACAAACTGCGCATGGCACATTTTCGTTAAATTATCTAAAATTTCAAGAGTTCAAAATTTTTGGAAAGTTTTCCTACCAGTACAATATTGAATATATAGCTTTTTCCCCATTAAAACTATTCTTCCAAGACAATCATTAAATGAGATTGTGTACGATTGTTAAAAAACATGCGTAGTTTTTGCGTAATTTTGCGTGAAATAGGGAAAATTTTCAACATTATTTTCTTTAAAACGACTAGAAATTTGTTGTTTGAATTTTTTATTTATAGTTATATTCTCTTAAGGAAATATGTTCTTTAAAACTAGATCTTGAAATAATGTAAATAAAAATCTCTTAAGATTTGAAAATAGAAAACTGCAATTGAAATGCTCAATTTTTTAAGGGCCAGGAAGGTTGAGTTTAGCTGTGAGACGACACTAAAGGATGTAGCCGAATAAGGGAGTTGTTCCCCAACCAAAATCAATAATCCCGATATTCGTATGAAAGAGGGTAAAACATGTCGTAGGAACTCAAAAAATCAGCATCCTAGGGCAATTTGTTACAGAGATACAAGGAGAAAAGTGTTTTCATGTTTTATTTTTTGTCAGCTTCTATTGCGTGTATCAGGCTGAAATAATTGAGAGATAGAGAAAAATAGTGGAATTTGAATGTATTTTTGTTAACCAATATTAGCGCCAAATTCTAAGAGAAAAAATTAATAAATTTTTGAAATTTATTTTCGACGTGAGAACGTTGAACTACTTCTTTTTCCCCTAGAATGTGTTTTATAACATTTTATACCTTACCATATATTATCCCAGATTTTTAAACAATGTGGACGATAGTGAAAAATAATTAAAACCATGTTTATCAGTTCAAATTTTTGAAATTCAATCCAAAATGTCATTGGAAAAAATGTCACCAATGTTTAATCAATTTACATTTAAATTATTGAAAATGTCAGAATGATTTACAATTTTTTGCTGACAAATGCTCGTTTTTATGTGACAAATAAGCAGTAGACTTCAGCACACATAAAAACGGATGAAAAGGCAGACGTTTTGCCAATGGAATTTTCTGTAACAATTATCTACAATCCTTGGATTGTGTCTGTACAGCATCTTAGAGGAATAATGTGCTACATATAGGAATAAGATGATCCATTTTTTCGTTACCAGGTCCCAATAATGCGAGTTTTTCTGTCGTAAAATCACCAGTTCCCGCCACAGCATTAAAATACTTTCTTTTTTGTTCGTATCTAGTAAGGCAAGAAATGGACGTGATGAAAAAATGAGGAGCAATAGGTAAATTAATAGATCAGATAGTGAAGTGCGTATTAGAAAAGTGAAGGAAAATACACACTGAGTGATTTTTATCAGAGAACTATGGTTAACCATTGAGAACTCTGTGAATACTGAACAGCAAAATCTTGAAAGAAAGATTTACAAAAATACGTTTTGCGCGTCTTATATACAGTCATTAACAAGTATATACAACAATCTGAGTGTTTCTGGAGATATATTCATCGAGATACAAGTGTATGCGTGTGGTCTCTGTCTGTGATAAATCAGTTCACAGATCTGTGATGGGCAATTGCGCATGCGTATGACATACTAAACAAATTGGCTAGATATTTCCTTGTGATTATCTTCACGAAAAAAAAAAGAAAAAAATACACTGAATGTGATTGGAGCAGACGGGATCAGCAGACGAGTAGTAGCGGAAGTGACGCCAGGGGGAGAGGCTGCAGTGGTTTCGTACAAAGATGCCGGAAGAGAAAAACAGACGAGATCTCACAAAAAGTTTCCTCCGTCATCCGTCGCTGCGCGCATCTCGGCGCAACAACTCGTTTCGAAATCAAGAGGCCGACAAACGTAGTTAGGCTATTTTTTGTGGACGGAGAAACTTCTGGTTGTGGTGACGCTTGTAATGATGAGGCGGGTCCATCGCTCTGTTTTACGTATCAATTAGTCGGATGTCATGGCGGCGGCGGAGGGTGTGCGGTCTTAGTGCAGCGGCTGGCCGCGGCCGGGTTGGGCTTGACGAAGAGTGCGGAGAGGCCAGGGACCGCGTGGAGTGGGTGAGCGTGGGATTTGAGGGGCGTGGAGGGGCGGCACTGGTGAAGGCCGGCTGGAGGGAGAAGGGGGCAAATCGTCTCAACTACCTGGAAGCTGCGCTGTGGCGGTGAAGGGGACGGGAGTCGAATGAATCACAGGCTGACTGCGGAGGCCACCCACAGCTAGCTCTTCTCATACTCAAGAGGTGGCGCCTTGGCCAGCCGAACACTCCGAGGATGACCAGGGTACACATTCGTTCTCTGCTCTTTGTACTAGTCTTGTAAATATTTCTTTCGTCGTTTTAGTGGTGTAAGTGATCGTTTTCGTGAAAAGCTTGCAATATGTTGATCACTGTCGAAAAACAAAAACAAAAAACGAATATACAAAATTTTTACAAAAAATAAAAGCTTGAATGTTAAAATTTGAAATCCATTTTAGTATAAAATTAGAAAGTTACTGGTATTTAATATTCACGCTATATTTTAGATTACTAGTTGCAGTTTGATTGACATGAATAATTGGGAAATGTAGTTTTTAACAACAAGAAAGTAGGAAATGTGGGAGAAAATCTGAGGAATGAACTATATAGAAATTTCCTGTCTGAGATTACTTTCAACTTCCATTTTCATTGTCTCGTGACCTTACCAAACGGTCACTCTACAGATTGAAAATGTAAGAAAAATTGTGTGGACATCTGCTAAGGAAATATTCCATCCAGAAGAGTTGAAAAAAAAATTAATATATTCAATAATGTCTGGCTTGATGCATTGCGAAATTATCGTATTTAAAACAATCTGTAATCAGAACATTGGGAAAACTAGTTTACTTCCGTTTAATAAAATATCTTCAAACATTTTTAGTACACAACAATGCCTCCAACGTTGATGAACAGTGTTCCGAAAATGATGTACGAGTACATTACATCGCATTGTGAAAATAGCACATATTGTTCGAGCACATTTTGTTCTACTGGATTAATGTGACAATTGCGATTATACGAATGTGGAACCCTCAGTCACGAATTTGGAACCCGCACTTGTGTTATCCCGCGAAGAATGTTTCGTAGAATCCCAATATTTATGGCAATGCCTTATGATAATCTCAGGGCATCGCAAACGTATTTATTTTATAGCTTCTTTCTAGTTCAGTAATATGCCTTGACAGACCAGCAAACTTGTCGGGAATAGGCACAATGTCCCCTGTTACACTAGAACGATTTTTTTATTTTATTTTAATAGTTTCTTTTTCCTTTGGGGTAACTGTAGAGGGAGCACGTCACGTAAGGACAACACAAAGACATGCACAAACACAGCCACGCCCGAGGCGTGACTCGAATTCGCAAGGCCTCCATCCGAGATCGCCGCTGGACTGCTGCATCAGCGATCTCGGCGGCGGAACGGTTTCAAATTTTATCAGAAACTCTCCAGACTATAATTTATTCTCCATTCAATAACTGTTGATGTAAGAGTGGCGGTGGGGATTCCGGGATTCAACAAAATTTGCGCAAATGAGTTGAATGAGTTGGGATCGAATTCACTTTCTTACACGATAGTTGGAGATGTAAATACGGTCCGTGGCCGTGACAATATCTGTGATAACGTACGGTTTAAAATTTCGATCCATTTGATACGTTAATAACTGTTATTTCAAATAATACATTTTTGAATTATTCTACAATAGGTTCTTCCGTTTGTATGACATTTTCATTTAATTTTAATTATAATTACGTAAAATTTGAACCTGATGATCTTAGCCAATCTGACTATGAAATGTAATGAATGGAATTTATTATGACTTAAATGAGTTTGATTGTTTTTTGAAAATATTATTTGATTGTCTTTAATTGTCTGGAAACAACTTATTCCAGTATAAAACTTTAAACACTCATAAAATATGCCTACTGTATTGGTTGTAGGACGGTCGCGAGTGTCACAAATTTTATCTGAATCACAGGGGGAACCCAAGGCCTTCAGACCATACGCGACCATTTTTATCGCATTTAACGCCAAAACAATAACGTAGAATCTCTATGTGAGAGAAGTACCAAATGTGAGCGGGACACTGTGTTTGTGACATTCATTAACATACGTAAATTCCTATTTACAATTTCGCGATTTCGATAAGTGAAGACTCACACCCGTTATCTCGCTGGGATAAAGCGGAATCGCTTATGAAGGCATGTTAAATCTGTATTGATATTAAATCATGGTCATTTTGCATTTTTTTATTTTTTATGTGGCGTTCTTGGAGATATGTTAGATGTTATCTTTTTTGTGCGCTGGGTTCTGAGGAAAAACATTGCGAGCGGCGGCGATGTTCCTCAAGGAAATACTGTTTGAATCATCTCTTTCGAGAAGTTTAGTATAAAATAGCTTTCCATTGATAGAGTAGCAATGAGGAAGAGTTCAGAATACGGAGACCAAAAATAACACCCTTCCGTCTTCTCCACGCTTTTCTATTCCTGAAACATGGTTTTGTTTATTTTACGTATTTTCCATGCCACAGATTCTGGAGATGAGGAAGGTGCAATTATCTCTTTACGCAAGAGTAGACCTGTCACTGTTCAGTCGGCTCGAGATTCCTCGAAACGCTTTGTGGCGAAACCACAGCACGGCACTAGGAAAGAGCAATAGGCCTTTCTCTTTAACGAAGAGTCTGCTTTGCCGCCACCCTGCTCTGCGAACCCTCGCTTTGTTCACGAGCCGCTTTTCCCAGATAATGGAATGGATCAAAACAGAAAACAACGAAATTAAATCAATCAGGTCGAAAATCGTTTGGTTAAAACTCCAAAGGGCACACAAATCCTAACGGAAAGGTATACCAGGGTTTATTTGTCATTTGGGTTTGTTTATTTGCTTCTAAAGGAAACTTTCAGAAGCAACAAATTTTGAAAGTATTTCTAGAAAAATCTCATATTTTCATTAGTTCATATTAAAAACGAGTCATTAATGTTTACTTTTTGAACTAATATTCCATATAACACTTATTGAACATAATATACTACGCGAGAAAGATATTACGTAATGCTGCAAATAAATTTTGTCGAGATTTTGGCACGAATACTCGTTTCAGGGAGCATTTACACAAAAAATGTGTTTTCACGTTTACACAGAAAATCTGTCAGTCTATTTGCCTGCCCTCTGTTCGTCTGGTTGACCGGCTGTGCTCTCCATCCGTCCGTCTGCCTGTCCGTCCGTCCGGCTGTCCGTCCGGCTGGCTGTCCGTTAATCTGGCTATCCTTCCGTCCTTCTGTTCGTCCGTATGTCTGTCCTTCCATCTGGCTGTCCGACCGTTCAGAAGTCCATCTGTGCGGCTGACCGTCCGTCTGGCTGTCCGTCCATCTGGGTGTCCGTCCGTCCGGCTGACCGGCTGACTGTCAGGCTGTGTTCCTGTCTGTTCACACAGCACTTGCGATTTGGCGTCACTTGCAAGAAGAGAAAATATTTTCCTTGACGCCTCCTAGAGTTTGCCTTAATCCTGATCAATTGACAGCATTTGTTTTCTATTTCCCGTTGATCTCAGCTTTGGGTCTATTTGTACTACTAGACATTTGATGTTTTTTGACATTCAGTACCGAAGTGGTAACCAGCAATTAAGCAAAGAAACAAAAATTTCCAACAAATTCATCGATTGTTTTACATTTGTTGCGTCATCGCGAGGCAACGCGACTCCATATTGGGCGTTGAGCGCTTTTTCGAGTAATCCCCCGTTACTTTGTACATTTATTGGTGTAATCCTTCGTTACAGTTAAAGTCAGTACTTTAATTTTAGCAGTCTCCAGACTGAGGGTTATGCTATACGCTGGAAACCTGTACATATAATTTTTTTTTTTTTCAGACGTCTCACACCGTGCCTCGGAATAGAGAGGAAGAGATGGTGAGATCGGAACAGGCCTCAAGCCTAATCCTGGCAAGATAGAAGAAGACTTTAGTTTTAGTCCGTACGTCGTGGTCCGTACAACCGGGAATTGGCGGGAATCCAACTCCGACATCCTTGGTGAGACGTGAGCGACATCGCTCTGAACCTCCGAGCCACCCTTTCTTCCGCACGCGGCGTGTTAAACTATAGCATATGCAGCATTTGTGCCTGGGGGCACTTATTACGTAACTTAATATTTTAGATCATTCAAGCGTTCTTAAATTCCTTTGAAATTTCATAATCATTTTCTACTGAAATCTCTGCACTTCGATAAATCTCCAGTATCATTGTTACTAAAATTGGAAATGGGCGGTATCCTTGTAATTTCATATCAAAATCTTATCACAAATTCATAATTTCAGTAAATTCAGTTATCACAAATGTATAACTGATAAAATTAATTTTAGTTTGTTGAGTAAATCTAATTAATCACGATTGTCAGAATGTTCCACCTTGGAATCACTTAACGTATGCTCAGTGCTACTGTTGACACGCACGAGCGAGGTCGCACACGGAGAGATATAAAGAGAAACACTGAGCGTAGCGAAGGTCAGACACACTTTAAAATTATTCATATGTTTACGTCTCCGAATTTAAAAAATGATAAAGACATTTTGAAGATATTGATTAAAATAATAGGATCAAAAATAAAAATTACACAGGAATCAGGGATAAGAAATAAAGTGTACAGAAAAAAACTTTATCTATAATATTATAGTTTGCAAGAAGAGGCTTAAAAATTGCACTTTTGCAATTTTCAAACCATCTGGGATTTTAGCGAACATGAAACATCCTGTACGCTATCCGAGAACAAAGTTTAATCACAAAATGTGCCACTTAAAAAATTGATAAGGTTTTGGATGCTTTATGTTTACCATCAAAAATCACAATATTCAATTGAAAAACGCAAAATCTCTCGAGTTCGTTCAGATCTGTCAGGGAATATCAATTTTGGAAAAAATCGGATGAAATGTTCAGGCATTATAATTGCACAGTGTTGATCACAGACTTACAGACATTTTGCTGTCAACCGTTCTTCCGTTATTAAGGACCCACAAAACATTGATTCTGGCAAACATCACGTGTTTAAGGGAGTAATTGACTCTACATAACGACAGGACTTATCCACTTTTTCGTTACCAGGGCCCGGCAATAAGAGTTTTTCTGTCTAAAATTCGCCGTTTGCCAGCTCACAATTACATAAATGTCTCTTCTTAGGAAGTACCTTCATAGTATGAAATACCGTCGTAAGGGTGGGAAAGTAAAAAGCACAAAATAAAAGTTTTTTTCAGTTCCGATAAAAATTCTGGGTAACGAAGAGAGAGTTCTAAAGAATGTTCTAATGCATTTTTCTCGTCAGCACTGGAATTATGCAAATATGTTCATGTTCATTTTTTTACTCACTTCGAAGACCAAATCTCGAAATTCTAATTTTTTTGTTCTGACAAGATTTCCTGATGGCGAACAACGAATCAAGTACGTTCTAATAGACGTATGTCGTCTGACGTCAAAAACAGGAATTATTCGATAATTTGGTGGTCATTATTTTGAATTTGCACTTGTTTTCGCGTATGGACCATCTCGTGCAAAGCGTGCATCCTGCTTCAGCAGGTGCAAGTACCTTCCTGAGGGAGGGGATCAGCATTTTAGCCGAAACCCGATTTTTATTCCCCAAGGTTGTTAGCCCAGACGATATGATGATGATGATGATGATGGTGATGACGGAGAGGAATGAAAGAATGGCTGGTATATTTAGACATTCACCTATGCCTGAGGCTGTACTCGATCCCGCGGTCTTTTGATCGGAGACCGCTACGGCACTACTGCCCTAACGATCTCGGCCATCTGAACGGGTTTGGATTTACGTATTAAAATTAGGAAAATATTAAAATTATCTTTCTTAGATAAAACAAGAGTTTTGGATAGCGAACAAGTATTCAGAAGAAAGTTCAAATACTATTTTCTCGTTCGACATCAAACACAGTTATTCAAAAAGTTTATGCTACTTTTTATGGACTCATTTGGAAATCAAAATCTCAAATTCTATTTGTTTAGTTCCGATAAGAGAAAGCGAACAAAGAGTTCTAAAGGATGTTCAAATATACTATTCTTGTCCGACGAAAAAGAAGAATTATTAAATTTTTAATGTCATTTTTTTTGGACATGCATATTAAAAAGTGCAAAACATTAAAATGTTTTTTTCAGTTCTGATATAAGCACTAGGTAGAGAACATATTGTTTTAAAGAATCTTCTAATATATTTTTCTCGTCACACGTCAAACCCGGAAAATATTTAACATTTTCAAGTTCATTTTTTGGACTCGGTTTTAAACACAAAACCACAAAATACAATTGTTAGTTCGACAAGACTTCTAAATAGCGAACGTGCTATAAAGAAAGTTGGAATATACTTGTATCGTCCGACGTCAAACACATGAATTATTCAATAAATTGATGTTCATTTAATAGCATAATAAAATTGCATAATAAATATGCAATAAATTTGCATAATAAAAATCAGGAAAATATTACAATTTTTTTCTTAGATCTGAAAAGGGTTCTGTGTATAATACAAAAACTTCGAAAGCATGTTCTTAAACATTTTTCTCTTTTGACGTCGAACATAGAACTTATTACATCATTTGGTATCATTGTTTAGCTTGTGATCATTTGAAAAACAAAATCGCTATTTTTTTAGATCTGACCAAAGTTATAGGAAGCGAACAAAGAGTTGTAAAGAAATCCTAAATGCACTTTTCTCGTCTCACGTCAAACTCAGGACGTATTCATAGGCAGAGAGCCAGCACGAAAATCCACGTATGATAAGCTCAAAGCTAAAACATTTTGAGAAGTTAGCCAGTGTTAGGAGGAATAGAAAACGTCAGTATGGCGGCTTGAATGTGTTGTCATTGCGATGTACAATTTTTTGACAGTGTAGAAAAAGACTATGCCATTACAGAATGAGTACGCAGCTAATTCTTTTGTATATGCTTCGTTAGATAGTCAAAGTGTGAAGGAGTTGAATGCCATACCGATGTGGCAATTCAACTGTACGCCATATTGAGTTCAAATTGCCATCCTTTTAATTCCCTCTTGTATTACGAGCTCAAGGCTATTTTTGTCTAATGGTAGAAAATTATTTTTCATTGCCAATTATGACCACACCATACCGATTCGGCGACTCTACGTAGCCGCCATACTAATTCAAAGATGTCCAATTTGTCACTAGACCGTATATTATAGGTATACATCTGAGAAAAAAAATTCATTGATTTTAATGTCAGCAAGACGATTCTGTAAGTGACAAACTGATTGGATGTCTCGAACGTAAAAAAATTACAGCTAAAGTTTTAAATTGTTTCAAAGTGTGATGTATAATGGGTACACGTGCTACTGTTATGTGTTTTAGTCATGTTTAATGTCTGAAATGTCGATATATATGTACCATACCGATGTCTCTAAGGCGAGAAATAAACCTGGATATTTGTAAAATATTTTTTATTCATAGGAAATATAATTAAGTTGTAATTATTCTGACTATTATGTATATATTATATATTTAGAAGAGAAAGTTACTGCAGAAATTCTATGACAATCAATATTTTAACACTCAGGTAACCTGTTTTCTTTTCAATCATTCAATGTATCTTTTTTAAAAAAACATCATACGGTAGCGGAGCACTTTTCATGTAATATTTATAAGCACGCAAGCAGTCGTGATCGTACCGAATTACCATTATTGTACACATAACAAGCCAGTTCAGAGCGTTGATGAGCTCATTGATAGGAGTAATAATGTTATAATAAATGTTAAGTTATCACGAAATTATTATAAAAAGGAAAACGCTGATAATTTGTTGTTAGTTGCCATCAATTCAAGTAATTGGTTTCAATCAACAGAACTTCGAGGAATCGTAATTCTGTATAGAATTGCACATTCACAGACGACTGGTAAATATGTAACGTGTTGAATGTCGACGCCCATAAGCGAAAATAGAAGTAGAAAGGTTCATTCTTTCATTATAGTTTACAGAATTAGTAAAAACTATTTTTTAAGATTTATTAGTATTATTTGAGCAACAATTGTAATAAATATCAAACTAAAGTAAGTAGGTACTTCACAGTATTGTCTGTTTTTATAGGTAATATCTCCAGGATTAATCTTGAATATTTTCATGGTTCCAAAATTGCAGTGCTGTCAAAATTAAAATAATGAAAGTCAATGTGATGTCGAGAAACTGAGTTTAAATTTTTGCCAGTCTCCTTAATGTTATTAATATGTTCTTTAATTCTTTGTTTTGACACTAGAACCACCGAATGTCTCGTACTACCTAGAATCGCCATGAAGGACAAAAATGTCCCATGAAGTTTCTTGTGTATTTATAAAGCTCATAGAATTGGGAAATACTGAATGTTAGTTTCTCAAGGTAAATATTAAACAATACAAGATACACTTAAAAAATAATGTTAATTAATTTTAATTACCAATTATATTTAAACGATGAAATATACTAACAAAATGACATGGTTACAATGTTGATTGAGATCGGTTATTGATACGAGAATACAAAATCCACAAGTATATCATACCTACTAAAAACTTATTTTGAATTATTTTTCATGCATTTCATTGTTACAACATTCACAACAAAGGTAACCCCCACCTGTACATTTGTAAAAATTGTATATTTTACACGCAGTTTCGTACTAACTAAAAAAGAATCAGGAATTTCTGTGGGAAGAACAATATACCTCGTTTGCGAAATCACAACTAATTTAGGTGACTTTTGTTTAATTTAGTTGTGACTTTCCTCAAGTTGCAACAGAAAATGTTCGAGAAATGTCCTGACCGGTCACCATTGAATAAATCACCCAGGAATTTATGCCTGCCAAGCCCAGTATGTTGTAAAATGTATGGAGAGTTCATCTTCTGGACGCAACTTAGACTGAAAATTTTCCCGACCATGTAACACCTATTTCCATCCCCTTAGACCCACGAATATACAGAATGGCGATGAAACTTCTAAGTTATACTAGAGATATAGACCATTGATCATTCAGAACTCTGCAAGCTTCCACGTCTGTGCGAGTTTTTATGTCTTCAATGTAGCTTCCTCAATTATCCGTTTCTACGCACTCGCGACTTGCTGAGAAAAAATTGAACCCTTGGCGTCACGAAATGGTCCCATATTCTCTCGAACTCACCGTCACCTCTGGTACCGTCAGGTGTTTCCACTTCTGTTTCCGCAATCAAAAATGACATGTGCTTCAGTTTCCCAATGTGATGCTGCGAAGGTCTTTTCTTGTTGGCTTTTCCTTGTCGCTGACCATCACTGTCACCCACTGTAACGCCTACCTCCTTTCGAAGCCGCAGAGTGACCTTCGGAATGGAAAGTGAAAGAGGCAAAAATGAAAACAGTAACACCTATTTTTCAGAACTTTTTGAGAACTATGATAATCTAAGTACACTCTCTAGGATGCGGAAATTGATCATTACCTCTACTATGCTTGTATTTACAGACAAGTCAGAGTAGTTACATTTGATTCCTCTTCTTCAATTCTTTCTTCACAAACATCACTTTCATCACTAGATGGCTATTCGTCAGCTGCTCAGTCAGACCAGCTTTCTACTGACCCTTCCGAATCTTCTTCACAATTATCTCTCGTAACTGAGACGTGATGTCACAATTATATTACAACGACATACATGTAGCGGTTCGCTAAAAGGAATGACAGCATGGTTCCATTGGTGGGTTTGTAAAATGACAGTGTCAAGAAACGGAAAGGAGCTGGTTGCGGAAAAGAATTACGATATATAAGAAAACAAAAATAAGATAAAATTATTGACTCCAGAGATTTAATTATCTATGATGAGTTATCAAAAGAGTGAAGTCAAGGAAGCATTGAGGACTGATTGAGACCGGAATTTACAGCATATGGATGAAAGATGTCTCCAGGGATGAAAGAAGCAACATATTCACAATAGAACAAAAATGGGACGATGTCGGTTGTAGGTAGAACATGTTTTTTCGATGACACTAAAAACCCTTTGGGGGTTAAAAATTTATTAAAAATGGCGCTTTGAATTCAATGCGGCGTACGGTATGAGACGCCACATCAGTGTGGCATATAACTATTTCACACTTTGCCTATCTAACGAGCAATATACAACAAGAATGACTTGTGTACTCATTCCCAACTGGCATCGTTTTTTTAATACATTCAAGAAATTGTACAGCGCAACGCCGACTCCTACTCCGCCTAGGCCGCCATACTTGCGTTTCCCTGTTCCTCATAACACTAGCTAACGTCTCAAAAAGTTTTAGCTTTGTGCTTATTATACGTGCCTTTTCTTGCTGGCTCTCTTCCTATCAGTACTGTGATGTTCAGTTTTTCGGGCAGAACTTTTTTGGGGACATTAAATACCGTATACGGGGTTGGCTTTATGCCACTTTGGGAAGATTTTAGTAAATAACTTTTTCATTTTCACGTAATTATTAATGTTACAGCAGTATAATAAATTTAAAAACATGATTTATATGTTTTATATGGTGATAATTAGTTAAATATACGTATTTGAACAAAAAAGTTAGATAATATTTATGCTACTTATGAAGTCGTGGGAATCTAACTATAACACACAGAGAAGTGCTCAGCTATTTTCAGAAGATTATTTTCATTTCAAGCAATAATAAATTAAAGTATCGTTGTACTGCTCTGAAAAACTACCCGGATCACATGATCGATCCCTAATTAGCTGAAAGTAATTGCTTACCTCATGGCCCCCGAAACTAATCAACGACCTCCGCACACAGCGTATCACCACTTGACCACTGTCACAAGTGGGATTGCTTTCCATTAGCGCTTTCCGACCTACGCGTGGCCCCACAAGTATCGCTCGTCTAAGCGCACCCTGGGCGCAAGTTTTGGGCATCCGCACGAGACCCACGCCTGCGACTCGCGCGCTAAGTTTTAACCTAACCTAACTAAATACCCTAAATTCCGAAAAACAAAACAAATTCACTCTATTTGTCTTACTTACTTTACCTACATAAAATAAATGACCGCCCGCTCACACCACGTCACCAGCCGGCGACGCTACGATCTTTCATGCGTGACGCCAATATTCACTGTCGTCACGTACATTTTATACAATTATTACACTATAAGCACTACTAGACAAGTATTACAAAATTTATAATTGTGATGAAGGAGGATATTGATAAACGAAGTGAGAAAGAGAAGGCGAGATTGTCACTGATCAATGAAAACTTAAAAATTGATCATGGAAAGATAAGTCTGGGAAGGATGCGACCACACCTGGTCAGAGATTTGGGAGGGATTAATTTGTAATTGTTAACAACGCCATGGAAATTTACTTTGAATAACTGTGATGTGGAAACGTGATGTCGGATGGTTGGGTTGAAGTTGAGAAACGGAAATAATGCACTGAAAAAATGGCCATTTCACTCTGAACCACAAACCTATGATTGCGTGTCTTCCCGTTATGACGATTGAAATATATTTTGGGACAATAATTATCACCGATGACATTCTCAGGGTTGATTGTACAGGTAATCTAGCCCCGGTGGTGAGAAAGTACGTGGGGCGCAGAACCACACATATTCATCATCATTACTTTCTAAGTATATCCACTAACGCTCAGCGGTAGTTTGTGAATGAGATTTTTTTGTGGCAAGGTTTGCCACCTGTACACGTTCGCGGGAGCCAGAGCGTTTGGTCGAGCTATCAGCCCGGAGCTCGATTCTCCGAGCTATCATTCGGAGTGTGAATGAGACCTATTTTGTGTGATAAGGTTGGCCACCCGTACAATTTGGCGGGAGCCAGAGAGTTTAGTAGGGCCGCGGTGGCGGGCAAGTCCCGTTCGGAATTTGAAATAGTGTCTCATCAATAAAAATTATGCCCTTAGAGAAAATGTTCACATATTTTAAGTTTCCAATGATGTAATAATAAGATAGTATCTGCTGCTTCTATAGAGAATGCTCATTGTCACTTAGTGGTAAGTGGTGGTAAGTGAGAGAATGATCTAGTGAGGTTACGTCCACATTACGCTTGAATAAAATAAATATTTTTAACGTATACTTTATGATTCATTGCAGGTTTATCGTGTACGTGTTAAGGAATACAATACTTTGTCTGGAAAAGATGAGAGTATTCTCCAGTGTTTTTCGCATCTGATGAATCTGAAGAAAGTTTTCAAACTTCTGAAATACTGTTGAAACTTGGTTATGTTGATCATGATAGTTAGTTTTTGATGAAAATGTACAGTACATTTGTTTATTAAAAATGTTGAAATGGGTTTGTGAGAGAAGTGCTGATTAATTCAGTCAAGACTAAGAGAAAACAGTGTGCATGCAGAATGTTTATAAAAAGAGCAACTGCAAAATAATGTGCAACTTTATGTTTAATGTGTGTTTAGAGAAATATGTGTTTGCTTAGTGAAGAACGAGTAAAGGAAGGCAGTTTTTAAATAATTAAATTAACTTGCATGTGATTTGAATTGAACATCTCAGATCTGAAAACCTCACTTGGCCCTATTTGATGTCACCTTTTCTTGTCTCACCTTGTCTTTCTTTGGTGTTCTGCTTGTGAATTTCAAAAGTTTTGGCAATGTTATTTTGTTTCCTGCTGTGTTACACACCAGCATTCACTTTAAAATGTAGAATATAACTGAAAAAGTTGGTGACTGTGATTTATTCCCACAATCAGGCACTGCAATGTTTTGATGCATTTGTAGCTCATCAGATATTAATCTTTGCTATTGTTTATGGCAATTATTAAATTAAGGAACTCGCTCACATTTTATTTTATAAAAGAGAGAAAAAGTATTTTTTTAATAATATATTTCAAGAGAATTGTGGAACTGCTTGCAATCTGATGTTCTTTCAGGGATATTAAATTCTATTTTTCCCTCTCTGATTACTTAAAAAAATAATGTAGTTTTTTGAGTATTCAGAAAAGTTTCTTGTTATTTTACTGATTCATTTAATATTTGTCAAATTAAAAATTGATTTCTTCTAGGATTACATGTAAGTAAAATCTAAACAAAGATCATGACATATTTTCATCAGATGTCGCTGAGCAATTCAAGTAAGAATAGCAGAATGCATTACACGTGCACAATGTTTTTATAACGGGCAACTGCAGAATCTTTATTTACTTGATGTTCTTAAATGTCAGTTAATAAATGGTGTGTGTTTAGTGAGGAAATGAACGTGGTTTTTAAATAATCAGGTTAAGTTGCATGTGCTTTGGATAGTACACATCATCCTCAGTAGGCCCTATTTGGTGAAATCTTCCATTTGTGCTTCGGAATTTAAGTCGTTGTGGGCAATGTTATTTTGCTCTGCACTATTTCAATGTATAAACTGGAATACAATACAAAAGTTAAAATAGTTGACAACTGTGATTTATTTGTAATTGTCATGCTCTGTTTTGATGCATTTTCTATGTAGTTCTAATATTAATCTTTGGTGTGGTGGGCAATTTTTAATTAAAGAAATCGCTCGTATATTTAATCTAAAGATGAAGAGGATTACGGAACTGACAGGAATATGTAGGGATATTAATTTCTGACATTCCTTCTCTTTTCTTAAGGTCGCATCAACTCCTAGGTCATTAGCGACCACTATTGCGTGTAACGGTATGGTAACTATGAGTATAACACGATATGATGATGATGATAGGGCCGTGAAAGGACGAACACAATACAACCATGCCCGAGGCGGGACTCGAACCCGTGACCCTTCGGTTCGAGATCGCAACGGCACTACTGCCTTAGCGATCTGGGCCATCCGGACCGGCTTTCTTTCTCTTTAATTCATTTCAAAAATTAATCTAGTGTTTTGAGTGTGATCAGAAAGATTTCTTGTTGTTTTACTGCTTAAATTTACATTTTCAAATGGAAAATTGATTTATACAGCATTGTAGGCTTTCACGGCCGGAGTCAATATTCATCATGTCTTCCGGGCTGATGGGCCGTGGTCCAATTGGCTTTGGGATGCCAAACGTTTCGCCCACGACTGCGGTGGGCATCTTCAGTGGCGAGGTCTCGGGCGAAGTGTCCGGGCCGGTGGCTGACTGGCGACTGACGCCGCGTTGGTCTCTGCCGCTCCATTTACAGGCCGCGGTTGGGGGTAGTGGAGGGGGCTGTTTCGCGCGCTGGCTTCTGATTGGCTGTCACTGCGCGAACTGGTTTGTGATTGGGTATCGACCGATATGGAAGTGGGGCAGGGGTTATTATTCTTGTACGGTTTTGCCTTGGTGTTTTGGAGTACGGGATGCCAGGCAGAACTAATTTTGACTCCTTCTTCTTTCCTGTTAAAATTGTTCGGGTGTTTGAAAATTTCTATGGCTTCCCGTTGTAAGCGGGCGTGATAACGGTTTGTAGATGATAAAATCTCGGTGTTATGGAACAAAATGTCGTGTTCTTTTCCCGAAAGAGCATGTTCAGCCAATTCAGAAAATTGATTGTTTCCAGGTTTCAATCACATGTAAGTAAAATCTACACTAACACATTTCCAGTATTATAAATTCTTGTAAAGTCTATGAAGTAAGTTAATCAAATTATTTGTAAATAAAAGTAGTTTCAGCATACGAATGGTTCCAGCATTCGTATGTAAGGTGTATAATCAGCATCGTGTTCGGGGTAAAATCCCAAAACCATGCACATTATTTAGATTCATTCTATTGTGTCATTATAGTTGATGAACATATTTGCCAATTGAATTATATGACATGTTATAAGAGCATAGTGTGCTCAAAAAAATTAATTTAGTATACAGCATCTTTCTATAAAAAAGAATCAAGTTAATTGCACTCTAATTATATTGAAGATTCAAAGGTTATTCTAATTTTTATTTTTTTTACTACTGGTTACAAATAATTTCTATGAATCGTCAAACGTAAGTTTTCTATCTATCACAATAAAAGACTCGGTACAAGAACTTCCGGCAAGTGAATGAATTGCATTGATAGTAACTTTGTCTTAGAATTGTCATTAATACTGTAACCACACCCTCCGTGTGGCTGCCCCGATTCACCTGATTACCTGTATTTCGTCCGATCCAATGTTGACCCAGCTGCTCAGTCTGCAGACTCCCTAGAGGGAGGCATGCGTAATAAGACAACTTATTCTACTAATATATTTAAACACATTGTTTCATTTCTTTTAAAGTGATTTAATGCTCCTTTTATGAACGAGATGAAGCCTCATGATAAAAAAATAATCCTTAGAACTACATTAAATCTAATCTTATCTTACATAGCCGTACAGGCCAGAGTTCATCATCGGCTGTCGGACAGTGTCCTTCCAGGTGATCATGACCCTTCCCGCGGGAGCGGCGGCCCCACGCCCCGGCGTTTGGCGTGGTGCGGTCGGCGGCAGGCTGCGTCTAGTATCACCTCTTTTGCGCCTCTGCACGTCGGTCGGGCGGCGGGCGTCGTCGCTGTCGGCAAGTGCAGTACATCCAGCCATTATATGCTCGATTGTTTCACCACTGGTGCCGCATTTCCTGCATTTGTCAACGACGGGCATATTCATGCAACGTTTCTCGTAGTTCCTAGTCCGGCATACTCTATATTGAATTGCCATTAGAAATCCCTCTGTTTCTGGGTATAAATAGCCGTCCGATAGCCATTGCAGCGAGGACTGTATTTGAACATGAGGTTTATGGATAGCTTTAGGAAATTTGCCGTGCATTGCCTTTCGTTGCCACTGTACTAGATGTCTTTGAATTGTCTCTTGTTGTGGTGTTCTTGTTGCAGTTGCTGCTATTAGTGTGTTAAAGGCACTCAAGTTTAATGGAATATAACCATAATCAGCTTGTACAGCTATTTGCATTAAGGCATCTTCACACAGGAGTAAATTTTGCTTCATTTTTCTTTCTTGGTTTCTGCGTAGATTTTCAATGTTTAACAGTCTCCTCCCTCCTTCTCTTCGGGGTATATATAGTCTTTTAATAGACGAGTTTGTATGAAGACACCTGAATTTAGTAATCAGCCTTCTAGTCAATCTATTTAATTCAGCAAGATCTGCACACGACTACTGAGAATTCCAAAAGAATGCGAATGTTAGGAATTGTCCAGGAGGTAATTGCTATGCTTTGGTTTTTGGTAATTTAGTGTTCAGAACATTTGTAACTCTTGATCTAAATTTATCGGTCAGAGCTTTCTTCGTGCTGGAATGATCTATTCCGTAGCTTTGGGCCATAACTAAGTATTTGTTAACTTCATCAGATGGAAGTACCTTAATGTGTCTATTTGGTTCATTGTGGCTTTCGGGTGTTGCCCTTTTTTATGTCTATAATGGCACATTTATCTAGTTCAAAGAAAATCTTTATATCTTCACTGAACACTTTTACTGTCTCAGTTATACCGTATAATTTGTCTCTGCTCTCTGCATAGAGTTTAAGGTCATCAACATACTACAAATGAGAAATTACCTCGCAATGCAATTACTGCATTAACAGCTCTTTATAATGCTTGTCTAAGATTAGGCTATTTATCCAAAGACTCTAAAAACTGCTTTATACATAATTTGGCAGCCACAAAAATCCAAAGATCCTCTTGCTATAGACGCAATTAGTTGTTACCAACCTTGCAAATGGTTGAAAGACTTCTATAAAATCCGATATTCAATTTTTTACCGAAACCAATGTCCGCATACAGACGCAGTTTCGGTATTTTCCGTCAAACATAAGACTCCACAAGTCATGCAACTATGTAAGTGAGTAAAGAGTACATTTGTCAAGCATTCACACCGAATGTCACAGCTGCGAGTTTATTCTCGACATTCGCACATGCCTTTATAAAGTGTGGCATCTTGGCTACTTAAAAAGTTGCAAACTTGGAATCTGCCCGATTATCTCCAAAATCATGATCTTAGAGCTTTCGGTTAGAGGAGGGATTTCAAACTCTCAGCTAATAAACAATAAATCAAGAGCAATAATTCAAAGCCGGAGTGCGCAGAGGTTCCCCCTTTCTCCCGTTATTGTTCAATCATATATATAACTTGACATCCAAAATGCTTACTCCAGAATTAAGCACTTTTGCAGATGCTACAGTAATTATTATATGATGCAAGATTAAACTTACAACGCTTTGCAAAGATCTTCAGTAAATGAATTTGTTTGAATGGACCAATTGAAAATGGAGAATTGCCGTAAACTACCGAATCAACAGCTAAAAGTTCTCTATCTTTCAGAAAAATACATCAACGCACGAACAAATTAAAATTAATAATACTGCATTCCTTAGGCTTGATAATGAAACGCCCGTAAAATATCTGGGTGTATTACTTGATCAACATTAAACATGGAAAAACCAATTCAAGAAAATCACTCGAACAAACATACGCAAATGAACACACTCTACCCCATAATTAAAACAAGTATCGCTTAGTCTGGACTGCGCTTGTAATATTTAAAACGATATCGTCTCATTACATACGCTGTCAGTTTGGAGAAATATAGCCAACCCCATCTAAACGAAACGTACAATCATTCAAAACAAAGTATCTAAAAAAAGCCCTGGTTTATTCGAAATATCAAATTCACTGAGAGCGAAACATTCCTCCCATTAGCGAAATATATTCAACGGATGAGTACAGATTTCACGCCTTACTTCCGTCGTGTACAGTGCACAAATAATTTGATCTAGGCAAAAATGCTTCCATTCCAACCCGCATTTTGATCTCTCGATACCAAGACTCTCTTAAACATATTAATTAGATAATTCCATCCCCTCCGATTAGATCACACTTGCCTGCTGCTGGAAAAATCAAATTCAATGCATTAATTAAAAAACAATTTAAAAAAAATAATAATACACGTTTTCGTTTTTGATTTCTAGCTCTGGCAGACTTTGTTACGAGGTAGCAGTGTGGTCCTCCTCAAATACTGTTCGCCGAAGCCAAAAATTATGTGTAATAATAAATTGTAAATTAAAACCCCTGAAAGGCATATTATGCCGAACAGGCAGGAAAATAAATTAAAAAAAAAGTTGTTTCTTTTAATTAATTTGTACCCAATTTTGCTGTTATTAACAAGTTTGGACATAGGACTCATTGCTAAACAAAACCATAACGGTGGCAGTGAATCTCATTGGAACATTCCATTGTTAATATGAATAATAATATATTTTAATATAATAATAAACTATTATTATTATTATTATTATCATTATTATTATTATTATTATTATTAAACAAGTGCAGTGCAGTGGCGTTGTGAAACGGAAGGAAACGAGTGTGTAAGAAAGACACTACAGCTCAGTGATTCGCAGTGCGGACAAGTGATGTGTGGTGAAGTGGAGTGCTATGAAAGATTGCACGGTTCACGTTAATTTGTAAAGTTTGTAAAGTTGTTAGGTTATGTAATGTTGAGATAGTGTATTTTGCCACCATGTTCTCAAACTTAATAGCAGAATTAGTAATAAATCTAATCTAATCTAATACAATATTTTATACAGTGTTATATAATACAACAATTTTAGTGCGTCCCGAACCAATAAATCAGGTACACAAAATAAGAAAGTTGTAAATAAGTAAAATAAAAAAGGTCCAAAGTCTTGACACATGTTTTTCCATGTATGGTAACGTGCTGAATCCGAATCTGAAACTAGAATTACGCCACCACCCTCCAGTTTTTTATTCGCGGAAAAAACACAGTGACATTGTATTTTTCTTTTTTTTTTTTTCTTTCACGTATACGTACGTATATATGGAACAACATACATAGTATAGGGAATGTTTTGTAATGCTGCGGAAAATCGATTCCGAGATTTCGACGGAAATTCACGTTTTGGGGTCCCCTGATACAGATACAGAAAAAGTGTTTTTTTTTATAAACGTCCGTTTGTCAATCCGTCTGTACGTCTCTCCGTCTGTCAGTCCGTCTGTCAGTCCGTCTGTCAGTCTGTCTGTCAGTCCGTCTGTTAGTCCGTCTGTCAGTCCGTCTGTCCGTCCGTCTGTGAACACTACTAGCACTTAAACCATACGAAGGATTTTGTCCAAATTGAAGAAAACTATGTTCTTCTTACTCGAGTTGAAGCTTTGAGATTTTGAAAAAATATTCTTTAAAATTTGCTGGTACTTTACCTAAAGCTCCCCGGACATTTTCAAAATTTTCTCAAAAACGACTCCAATTTTTTTTTAATTACTTGTAAGAGTAGAGTAAAGTACACTTATGAAGGTCCAATTTTCATTTTTTTGCGTCTGCCCACAACTACAAAATTCAAGATACAGATTTTTCCTTCAATGAACATTTGTTCTTTGTAGTAAATTCTTTCATTAAGGTCATGTACATTTTTTTTTTGTTTTCGGGCAATATTGCGAGCAATATATGCAATTTTTAAAAAAAAATATAAAAACAATATTTTCTCTAATACAACTCCATGTTTTCTTTAACTTTTGTTAGTGACATTGCTAAATGTACTCAATGAGGTGACATAAACGCCATATTGCTATTTCCAAAGCAATTTGTAAACTCTATTGTATTTGTGAGTTAAAGTGCTTCAAATGACTCTTAAAAAGTGTTTTCGAAAACTCAAAATTGCTTGTGAAAAAGAGCTACACATTTCTACTTTACAGTAGCGTTTAAACTCTATTTTCTTAAAAACGGCTCCAAATGTTTCAAAGAAAATTGGAATTTAGGACGAGGTTTTACTGTTGTTTCCTAAAATAACTCTTCCGTTCTACCGTCCTTCCGTTCTATTATCAGAAAACCGAAAAATTAAGAAAATTTAAAAAAGTGTACTTTGGGTGACGGTAGATGGTAGCAGGCAAGAATATGTGGCAAGTCCGAATAGATAGCTGAGACCAAAGGAAATAGAAAACGAATACGGGAAAATATGTGCCATTCTGTAGCACCATTAGTTTCTTGTTTTGACAAGAGTACTGGGTAGCAAACAAACAGTTCTCAGCAAGTTCCAATCAGTGACGCGTAAACAATACGAACACTTCGTACACTGCGTAGACAAAGGAAATCTACGTAGACAATGGTACTAAACTATCTTTATTGTGGGACATGGACAGTGGCGGTTAATGCCTTTTGTTAATGGGGGCTGCATGCAAACAGAAAATGCGAGCGAGATTTTGTATCACACTTTTCTTCAAGAGTCTAGCTTCTATATTTCACAGTTTTTGAATATTGAACAGGATATATCTTATTCGTTCTAAACACGAACTAGTGGTGCTAAACCAGTACGTATTTTCTCGCCCCTACTTTCACGCAAAATGTACTCAAAATTTGCAAAATTGTACATGAGCTTCTTTCAAAAAGAATTTTTAAGGAAGAGATTTTAGTAAAGGAAAAAATCTCTACCATCAATATTTTAATGTTTCCCAAAAAACTTTTGGAATTTTGGAAAAATTAGGATTTTTAAAGAAAATGAGTCCATCACCATTCAATTAAACGTCATTTACACTATCCAATAACAAAATGTAATAAAAAAAGATAGAGTTATTTTTTGTAAAAAAAATAGTATGTCCCAGAGGCTTCATGTAAAGTGACCCAAAAATTAAAATATCGGTTTGAAATTCAAGGGGCTACGATATTAGCCACATCGATTAGGGAATATCAATTTTGGAGAAAATCGACTAAACGGTTTAGCTGCAAGCGTTGTTCACAGACGGACGGACGGACAGATACGTTTCGCCGTCATTCGATTTTTCGGTAACAAGAACCCACAAAGCATGGCTGCAACACTTATTAGAGGATTTTTATTTTTAAATTTAGCAACTGAATTTGTCCACTTCTACTAATACAAAATACAGTTCCTCAACTACATCATACGTCAGCCAGAGCTTTAAAAATCATGTAAACTTTGCGCAAATCTGAGGAAGGTACAGCGTTGCTTGCAGCCCCTGGAGTTCCAGTATTGAGAAACATAAACAGCGAAGCGAAATTAACTATGCCGACGAAGTCCGCATCCACCATACAGCGTGGGGGCTTCTTAAATTACACAGTTGATTACTACAGAGAAGCGTGTAGCATGCTCTTACAATTACTTATGGTCGAGATTTGTACCTGACCACAAATAAAATTGTGCAATCTTAAAAGTAGTAACCTCAGTGAAATAATGATGATGGATGAAGTACATTAGAACACGAATATGCAGGCAAGATAGAAAAATCAGCATACACGGTATAATTTGAAACCACAAAGGTACACTGAAAGAACAAAAAGAAGAAAAAACAAAAACACGCAAAAATATGTAGTGACAACAATATATACAGCTGGAATAAGTGATAACACCCCTTCTATGTCCTCAACCGTGCCAAGGTAGTGTAACCAAGATACCTCAACCGTGTAACCAAGATACAAAGATGCTGTTAGGACAGCCGATTGCATAAAAACTACTGCATTACAGCATACTCATCTTCGTCCTACTTTTTACGACGAAGATAAAAAGTCAACTGTTTTTAATGAAACCCTTTGCTAAATTTTAGCGTGTCGTGATGGGCTTCAAAATACGATTTAGAATATGTGTACATCTTCGTATTTAAGCTTATTGTTGTTTAGAAATCGATTCGTCTTCGTAACTTACTTTTCCACTGAAGCGGAGATTTTCATTACATCATTCCTTCTAAGGAAATGGAAACTCCGCGAGTCCTTTCCTCTCACAAAAGCTCATGTTTAATTGGATTGTTGGTGAAATAGATACCTTTTTATTATGATAAATAAATAAAGATTTTGTCAGGTATCAATATTTTTTTTGATACCTGACAAAATCTTTATTTATTTATCAAAAGCTCATGTATTTGAGCACAATAACAAGTACTCTTTTTTTATACTATTTTTGCCGAAATGAAGTCTCAAATGCTGCCCACAGGGTTCCGGAAAGATCTTGTTTTGTCACTCAAATACTATTGTGTTATTTTTTGACAACTGTGACATCATTTTCTATTATACACTTTAAATAAATAATACAAAAATAAAAGAACAATAGCTTTATTAATCATAATTTATTTGTAACTAACTGTCACGTATAAGAAACCTGTATGCAGCATTTGAGTCTTGCTTAGACTGGAGTCATCTTCCGGCAAAATTAATATCAAAGAAAGTTGTTGAATTGTGCTCAAATAAATGTGCGCAGTTGTCTGAATGACGGACTCGCGAAATTTTTCGTTTAGTTAGATGGAAAGGTCAAATGGAAAATCGCCGCTTCAGTGGAAAAAATATGTTACAAAACATTAATTTCTAAAAACCGATTCTCTTAAATACAAATATGTAGACATATTTGAAATCGTCTTTTTAATCCCATTACAATACGTTAAAATTTAGCATAGGGTTCCATTAAAAAAACAACAAAGTTGACCTTTTATATTAGTAGTAAACAATAGCACAAAGATGTATGCTGTAATCAAGTAGCCTCTATTTACGCAATCGAATATCCAAACGGCATCTTCGTATCTTGCATGGTTGAGAAGATAGAAGGTGTGTTAACATTAATTTTGTATATAACATACACACCTGTACATATAAAAACGTGAGCACAGTAAAATAATGAAATACCCTTTTCAAAATAACATGGATACTTATATACATTTGGAAAATGTTATACTGCCCCTAAGTATCCTTCCTTAAGATAACAATTCTACCAACAAATTTTTACACCAATCTTTAGTCGTGAGATTTTTTAAACAAATTCTCATTAATTTTTCTCTTTTTAAATAGCTTATGACACAATGGTATCGCTAATTGAATTAGTTTTGACTCAGTTTACAAACTCTTGCTTTCAAAAAGTCAATCATAGAACATACATGAACTGCAATTCTACACCATTATGAATATACGTTATTTTCATTTTTTAAACATTTTTAATAACAAGTTAATATTGTTTTGCTTCAAAATACTTATTTATGGAACGGGTGACATTCATTACTGGAATTGCCTTTCTCCTCTGTGAAATATTTATTGTGTTCACTTCTCTTGCAGAGGGCGGGGGGGCGAAAAGGTAAGTGACGTGATCATGGATCTGCACAATATTTATGCGCTCCGGGTTGGTGACACTGCACTTGGAGGGAAAGAGTCCAATGCCGAGTGGTCTGATGTGCAAGTTGAAACAAGTCCCTACTGGTTTCTTGAGATGTTTACGGAGATTGCCATTTCTTCATCAGGAATGGTATATTTTGTTTGACTTACTGAATCGAAAATAAATTTTATAATATAACATTTTGACATGAATCTACTATTACTACTTATTATTAAGTTTTTTGGGTTATTTCATGTGAAAAAATAAATAGCCTACACAGATTACATTGTGTACGTACTCTACACGTAAAAAGAGCCATGTAGAATGCATGTAGGGTTATGTCACAAACCTGGTTCCAATACATCCCCTTCTGACGTTAAACATGAGGAATATCCAATATTTTCCTAAATTGTTTTTCTCATGTTGAGAGAAGAAAAGAGAGTGGTGGTACAGAATGGCACAGATTGTCTCATACTAATTCTTCATTTTTTCTTCTACAGGATGGTTTGGGCCTAGTCTAGTCAGTTCCGGCTTCAGTGGGGTTGTGCTGCTCCTTCCATCTTCTTAGTCTACCAGGATCTCTGAGGGTGGTAATTGAGCATCTTCTTAGGAATCCAATCTGCAGTCATTCTTTGCTTTTGAGAAAACCAGTTTGAGCTATAGGTGTTTATTAAGGAGTTGAACTCTTGTAATTTTCATTGTTCTTCAATTTCTGTATTGCTTTTTTATCTAATCGGGTGTGTATAGCAATCGATCATAGCAATTTCATTTCTGAGGCTTTAATTCTTGAAGCGGTAGAGGTCAGAGCCGTTGGTGATGGTTGGGACGGCCATTACTTTGTATAGTTTCATTATGGATTTTGGTCTTCCTTTATTTTTTTATTGTGTTCCATTTTTATTGTTAAATCTGTTTATTTTCCGCCTCCAGTGGACACTGCCGTACAGTAACACTGATCGTGTGAGCGAGAAGGTTTGTGTACTCAATGAAGTCGAGGGCATTGCAGGGATAGCATTGCTATTCAGTTGGCGAAGTGACTAGCTGTGCAATCAGGTAGAGTCACTCATGCTGTACAGGTCTCGATGGAGGAGCCAGGAGAAGGACTGTGCCACAACGACTGATATGTTCTTTTCCACATCCATATTCCAAATCCTCTCAAATTCATCTCCGATTTCCTCCCCATTCTCCCACCTACGGTACTTACTGCTAGGCGGCTCCCTTACTAGTGTGTCATGGCTCTACATACATTGTAACCCACTTCTTCTATCTTTCTAGTAGGTCTGTCTTCGTGTGTTCGAACACTTCGTGTGTTTGAACTCCAATTCAATTAGGTTTTGAGGGCTAGGGAGTCATTCATTTTTCCTTTCTCTCTTCCCTCTTGCATTATTTTCTATATTTGATTACTTCTCTACTCTCCAATGTTGTTTTTTTCTTTTTCTTCATCCCCAAGCCAAGGTGTAAACCAATCGTGCTGAGGGCTAGAAAGTGGCGCAGGGGGTATCTGCGTCTCGAAAGGAACCTGTGGGACTCCTGCCAACCTCTAATAGAAATAAGTCTTTCCTATTCATGCGGGGCTCTGAATAGGTAGACAGTTAATCCCTAGCAACTCGTGGAACACAGGAAGAGGATGAGACAACAGTATTTGAAAATAAAACTGATTAAACGTACAAAAATTCACAAAAATACACAAAAGGCAAAAAACATAGTATTTAACTCAGAACACAATGAGTAAATAGTAGAAACTAGTAGAAACTCGCATAAATACAGTTGCACAAACAACAGGTGCAGAAAACAATCGCGAAGATGCGATAAATCAGAAACAATTCACGGTGAGAAACGTTTACAAGTTCTCTATGTAGAACTAAAAATGCGGAAGAGGTGATAAAGTATTTTCGCAATCAAATAGAAAGTCTTTAAGCTAAGTCAAAGAATTCCTATAACTCAACCAGCTGGGAGGAAGAAGAGGAAATTATTAACAGAGAAACAGCTTGGCTATTACCCAAGAAATCCAATTTTAAATTTCAAAAGCAAATTATACAGAAACGACTCTTTTTTTTCAAAAGTTGAACATGACAATTTTTAAAGAGGTAATTATGTACAACAGAGTTTGCTTGAGACAAAAACTCAATCTACAATTTTTGTACTTTTAAAATTGTTTTTTGCAATTTTCGAAAAAACGAGCAATACCAGAAAATGCGACTAGCACCATATTTCTTACCGTCCCTTATGACAAATGTGGAGAAAATTTCAAGAAAAAAAATTGCAGCGGTTTTTGAGGAAAAAATCGCAAATATCAGCTGCAAGTTACGCGAATTTACTAACTTTTACAAAAAATGTACACGACTTTTTTAAGATAAAATTTTGTTCGAAAGACTTTAAGCCAAAAACCACCATTATCTACACCATTATCTTAAACGCCTGATAACTGAGACCTGCACCATAATCTTAAAAGCCTTTAGCACTAGTATCCGAAGTACCTTTCAGTTGTGAAATACTTCATCTTTTTCTCAGATGACCGGATACAAAAATATCATATGGTCACGGAACATAAAAATATTTTAATAAAAATCGCTTTTATATGTAATATACTAAACAAATTAAGAGTATTTAGAGTTCATTTAGTCATAGTTTTCTACTACAGATAATATTATTAGCATGTGTAGCTCGAAGGAAATGAATGATTTCTGATCTTTTGTTTTGGAGATCGCAATTAATAATTCCATATAAAGTTAGGGTGATTGCATTGTACGTGGTGTTCTTTACTGCGAATATTAAAAATCATATGTGATGCCTTGTCTTTGAGGAATTTTACATGAGAATGAGAACGAGATATGATTCTTATAAAGTATTTTTCAATCTAAATGTTTGCAAAGCAACCCCAGCTTTTATCTATTGCATGGAACTTGAATCACTTGGGGGAAACCCACATCAATACAATTACAATTTATTTACATGTAATTTATGTATGATTTCCAACCCAACGGAATGACATTAATGTTTATATTTTTATAACAAATTTTATTTTCTCGTTACGATATTTTCATTTTCGGAAGACGAGCATTGCACACAGTGTTTTACACACGTTATCGGAATGAAATCGTGTTACACTCACTTCTCCAAGATGAGCAGACTTATAAAAATACCATTTCCCTAATCCATTAAGGAATATCCACGTAAGTCATTAAACATTTCAAAACTGTAACTGTTAATATTGTTTCTAATTTTTTTTGAAACTTCGGAAACTTATTTCACGATAATCTATAGAAAACGAATAGGGAATCCCTTCTGTGAACTATCGTTTCAAAATTGAATTTTGCTTATTTTTATGCATTTTTTTTTCATTTTTACATTTTAAAATTTTTACATTTTATATATTTTATACAAAATTTCCAATTACATTATTGGATATATTTCGACTAACGCATTCCCAGTGATATTCCATTGCATATTTATAATTTTTTATTTCTGAATGTTTAATAACTATTATAAACAATATAAACAATTTAATTTTAAACTTTTTTGATTTTGAAAAACTGTCACTTTAGTTATATATATTAATTTTAGTAAACACCTATAAAATGATTTAAAGTTAATTTTTTTAAAATTATAATGAAAAGATGTGTAATTGTTGAAACGCACTGCTACTATATACAATGCAACGCTTTAAAACGAAATTCCTAGTGATTGATAGTTAATGTTCATATGTAATATATTTCATTCAGAGACATTTTTGGAAAGGAAATCTAAACAACAACACACTGGATTCAAATTCATTATTCATTAATGTTTAGTAGCGCTCTTCGGGGACATTTAATACGCAAGTAGGCTTTGAAGGTCCCTAAGAAGGAGAAATGTACACTATCGCTGTTGTCTTCGCGACCAGATCTTCAAGGCCACCATCGCGTTTCTCTAATTTAATTCTACGGGTTCCGGAAGTGATACTAAATAGTTCAACATTAACTTGAGAATACATATTGCTTAGTATGAAATAGAAATCAAATGACTGAACTTTTCAAAAGCTCTGTCTTTGGAATACATCAATAGTTCTACCGGCAATTGTAATTAAATTTTCAGTCATTTGTCAATAACACTATTTTATGCAATTAAAAAATATAAAAAGTAAGACTATAATTTATACTATGAGAAAAGTGTGTTTTGATATTTTTCAGCGCCAAAATCAAACGCCAAAGCAAATTGAAACATTTTTTACTGTTTCGAATCCTGGCACAGGCTCGAAAAAATCTCAAAAGTTCCTCTCAATGCAAAATTTTTGTGAATTTCGTTCATATTTGTTTACTGCTGCGTTATAATTTAAAAAAACAAAACATTTTTACCATTTCCCGCTTTAAATCATCTTTATTCCCCCTTTCATCCCCCTTTAACTATATTTTGAAAATGACAGCTACAATTCTGTATATTTATTTTAGCGTTCATTATACATTCGTATGCATTGTTCTAGCACCCCGTCATATTTTGAGTTCCACATGTAGTTGCATATTAATATGTTCTTAAAGCTTTCTAATCTTTTGCATATCATACGCTAACGAAAGACAGTTTTTGGCAGTTTTTAAGAAACCATCGACACAAAACCTTGTTAGTATGATACTGAGGGATAGAGAATTACACCCCAGTGAAGAAAAAAATAGAAGTTTACACATTACAGTATACAAACACCATAGATTATTGCAACACATATTGTAATCGAGAATAATTTCGAAGTTATGCATCCTAGATCTTTTAAAGCAGGTTTGCACCTCCCATGGGAACACGACTTTAATTGGGGACAGGTAAATTCTGACATAAGAAGTGTTTTGTTGGACGGGTAGATGAGAAATGAGGAAATGGTGAGGGACAGTTCGAGTGCAGGTGACGGATAGAAGGGGACAGTGGAGAAATGAAGGCGACAGGTTGGACTGGGACTATGTTCGTAGGCAGTATTCTCATTCTCGCTTCAGCTGCGGGCCAGTGCAGTCGCTCCGCTAACAGCAGCTAGAATCGTTCAGTGTGAAAGTGCAACTCAACATCACGCCGAACGTTAGGAATATTGTGTTCGTAATAGTGTTCAGTGGTCATAATTATTCAGCTACGAATGCTTTGGTAGATGAATGGACAACAATGATTTATCCAGCGCAGGGCGAGTGTTCAGTGACGCCCTAAATTCGTTATATCATTCGGAAGAGTCATCTAATGTGGTTCCCGACGAAACGTAAATCTCACGGACAGCATGGAATTCACCGAAGTACCGCGTCATCGTCAACACTTCACAAGCAACAACATCCAATTCGGGACCGTATCAGGCCAGCCCGAGGAACAAATGCATTCACAACAGTCAGATGCTTCAGCCCAACCGTATCATAACAAGGTAATGTCGCAAGGAAAGCGAGCCAGCGATAACGACAGTGATAACAGAGACCTTAAACGTGTAACCACAGACAGTCAGCCTCCGGCAGGGTTGAACCTACAAAGTCAATACAATGTAGAAATCAAAAACAGATTTAGTTGGCTAAACGAAGAGATACCAGATGATCTAAGTGACGAAAATAAAATCCCACCAATTTTTGTTCCTAATTTTGAAAATCAAGATTCTCTCGCGAATGAAATAAATTTTAAAGTCTCATCCAAATTCACTACAGAATTCAAAAATCAAAAGATACGATTCCAATCAGTGACCGACTTCCGAAAAGCATTTAAATACTTCCAGGCCACCAAAAAACAATTTCACACGTATTCGGATAAAATTAGTAAAAAATACTCAATAGTGATCAAAAATATTCATCCTTCTATCTCAGAAAATGAAATATTAGCCGAAATCAATAACCAATTCAATTCTACTACAAAAGTCACACGACTGTGTAAAACAATTCCCCCATCCCAGTAGTGGCAGTAGACTTTGATGGAACGCACAAAATCGGGGATTTGTTAGAAATGAAAAAAATAGGCAATAACATTGTGAAACCAGAAAGAAGAAAGAAAACCAAGGGCCCCCTACTGTGTTACCTGTGTTTACACTTTGGGAACAGTAAAAATAATTGCATTCATACAATTTCATGTGAGTTTTGTGCAGGTGATCACCTATCAGCGAACTGAGAACAAAAGAACTCCACTCCTACGTGTAAACATTGTCTCGGGAAGCATAGGGCTGACCTCAGATCAGTAGAATGTCCATATTACCAAACAATGTTAGAAAATAAAAGAAATAATCCAAATAAAAGACTTAGGAACAATCCTATTCTCCCGCAGTTCAATACAACAAACTTTCCAACACTACCTCCAACCAACAACATACCTAATTTCTCACACGCAACAAATATCAACCACCAACAAAACACAACAAACACAAATCAACAACAACAAAACAACCAACAGACAAACAGAAACTACAACAATTTCAATATTGGTAACTCATTCATACAAAACATCACTAAGTTTATTACTAATCACATCATTAATTTTATAAATTCATTAATGCCAACAATTATGCAGAATATCCAACAATCAAATACTATGACATTTAGCAACAATTATGGATCACCATAGCAATATAATTATATTAAATTGGAAGGCCAATGGCATTGTCAACAAAAAAGCCGAATTACAACACTTCATACATGCTAACTGAATTAATATAGCAAGTGTCGCAGAAACACATCTCAACCAAGAATCTTCATTTTTATTTTTTTATTAATTTAAGCTCGCTTTTCAACAACTGGGTCATAAGCGACCCCGAGAATCAATTTATAATTTACACAAGAATACACATTTTTTACAGTTATGCCATTATACAATTACATACAATTCATACAAACATATAACTGGTCAAAATATGTTAATAATGTAGGTAATTACATAATTGGGATGGGTACACATATTTATTTATTTACATTACACAAGTTTTGATGTTAACTACATGTCTGAAGGATTATTGTATATGAGATATTGGTAAAGGAGAGTCTTTATATTAAGTTATCAATTTTTGATGTTTTTAAAAGTTGTAAACTTTTATACATTCTTCTGGAGAGGAGAAGGAATTATATAGAGAATCTTTTAAATTTAAGAACGGTCTTATATGGGCTAGTTCACGGCACTCCAGAATAATATGGAATGTAGATACTAGGGATCCACATTTAGGACAGGTTTCTGGGTCAGCTTTTGTTATTAGGTGAATGTGTGAGAGATTAAAGTGGCCAACACGTAGTCTGGTAGTTTGGACTTGTTGGAATATAGTGAGATGGAGTTTCGGGAGAGCGGGTTCAATAACGGATTTCCTTACGAGGTGGAGTTTGGGGATGGTAGTCAGCCATTTTTCATTCCACTGTTTTTAATCATATTTTTAATATATAGTTTAATGTCGGAGAGAACTCCCTTCATACTCTTGTCCGTTGTTGGTAATGAAGTAGCTTCTTTAGCAGCTTTATCTGCCTTTTCATTCCCTTCTATACCTTTATGTGCTGGAACCCAAACAAAAGAGATGAAGGTTCCGTTTTTTCTTGTGTAAATAACTGTTCTTGGATTCTTTGAATTATCGGATTTTTAGAAAGCCTGTTCACTATTGCATTTAAGGTAGTCATAGAGTCTCAATGAATTACTATTTTGCGTTTTTTTCCATTTTGGGAGACTAATTCAATGGCTTTCAGGATGGCCCAGGCTTCACAAGAGAAGCTAGAAAAGTATTCTGGTAACTTGAATTTAAAGGTATTGAGCGGGGTTGTAGATACAATTGCACAACCAACTTTGTTTTCATATTTTGATCCATCTGTATACACATTTTTCTAAATCATGATAGTCTTCATAAAGAGAATTCAGAATTGCGATGAAACTATCTTTGGAGAGATTAAGGATTTTGAAATCTGTGTAGTCATTATATTAATATCAGATTTAAAGGATTGCCAAGGAGGGATGGGGTGAATCCTCTGTAAAATGTAAGGTGTTTCCATATTAAATTCATCTTGATATATTGGGATTCATTCTCTAAGTGGTTTTGGATAGTTCACATGGTAATTTGTTTTATAAGGGCTGAAGATATATTTGAAGGTCGGATTAGTTGAGGAATTTAATGTTGAGTAGCCAATTTTTAGACATAGTTGTTTCCGCTGCAAGTCGAGGGGAAGTAGTCCTGCTTCTACAATAAGACTGTTGATAGGGCTTGATTTAAAGGCTCCTACGGCCCAAAGGTCACCCCCTTTAAATTTTTATCACATTAACTGGAAGTACTTTAAAGGTTCCATAAATAAATCCATACCTCCATTTCACAAGCTGAACTCTCCCCAAGAAATTAACCAAGCCATCATGACCCTCAGCAATATAATAATTAGTAACATTAACAAAAGTCATATTGAAAAAACTTAGACATTAACAAAATAATGCACAAACCGCTCCCAACTAATATAATTAACTTAATCCGTATTAAAAAAATAAAACAAAAAGACTTTGGAATTCCATAAGAATTCCTTCTTTAAAAAAAGAACTAAATCTGCTAAATAATATTTTTAAAAAGGTTCTAAACAGATATAAACAAGAACAATACAATTCCTATATCAATAGCTTAAATACTAAAAACAACTCTCTATGGAAGTTTACTAATAAACTCTTAAAAAAAGAACAGGCATTCCCCCATTAGCACCTGGTGATGGTAAAAAATACTCCCCAATGGAAAAAGCTGAAGTACTGACCTCACACTTTGTTGACACTTTCACCCCCAATAACACCCTCAAAGATCCGAAACACGACGAAATAATGACAATTTTCAATGCTCCCCTATATGATGTTCCCCACCAAATACAATTCATATCCCCTAATGAAATAAGAAAAATAATAAAGGATATGCCAAATAAAAAAGCACCAGGTCACGATCTGATCAACACAATCGTTTTAAAAAATCTACCGGAGAAAGCCATTGCTTTTCTAAATAACATTAACAACTCTGTATTGAGAACAGGATATTTCCCTCAAAGATGGAAACACTCAGTCATTCACCCAATAGAAAAACCAAGCAAGAATCACTCAAAAGCCGACAATTAGAGACATATCAGCCTGCTACCTATAATGTCAAAAATCTTAGAAAAATTAATACTCATCAGATTGAACAAACATATCAAAGAAAACAAACAGTATACCACAGCACCAGTTTAGTTTCAAGTCACAATACTGTACCACCCATCAACTACTAAGGCTTACGGAACACATTCACACTGCTTTTTAAAAGGTACAACATACCATCGCGGCATTCGTAGACATTGCGCAAGCATTCGACAGAATATGGCATCCAGCTCTCTATTTTAAATTAATTTCAATAGGTACACCCAAATATCTAGTATTTGTTATCCTTAGCTATATAACAAATAGAACATTTTCAGTTTCAGTCGAAGGCCACTGTTCCAACCCCAAGGAAAATTTCTGCTGGGGTTCCCCAAGGTTCCCCACTTTCCCCCAAATTGTTCAATTTATACACAGCAGATATTCCTACTTCAGCACATATAAACACCACACAATTTGCCGATGACACTGCACTGTATATCTCAGGGAACTCTTTAACAACTCTTCAAACACAGCTTCAGAATCACCTAAATTTACTAGCAAATTGGGCTAATGTCTGGAAAATAAAGTTGAACCCAACCAAATCTGTAGCACAAATATTCACATTAAAACCTTTTACACACTCTCCTCCATTCTTCGTAAATAACGACATCATCAATTGGACACCAACGAATAAAACAATAAAATACTTGGGCTTAAACGTCGATACCCGACTCAACTGGAAGCAACATATAGAGGTAAAAACTCAGCAAGCCAAAACTAAACTAATTCAGCTCCGACCCTTAGTGAATCAACACAGTCAATTCTCCAAATCCAATGCTCTATTACTCTACAAAACAATAATCTGGCCGACATTACTCTTTGCTTGTCCCATCTGGACCATTGGGACCATTGGGACCATTGGTATCATTGGTCCAGCATAGAGTAATTGCATTGGACAAGCATAGAGTAACGGTCCAAAAATCTTAAGTTTTGTCTGAAACGTTTTATCTGATTTGTGAGAGGTGGAGCTGTAATCACAAAAATTTAATTTCCGAAGATTTCCGACTGTAATTGGAGTGGTTCTGAGTGTGGCCTCAGGGCACACCCGTCAATTTGATGGTAGCGTCTCTCCATGGTCCGTGCCTACAGTACTTTAGTGGAGATCCGATATTTATTAAAAATTTACTTTTCTGAACTGACATTCCTCCTTGTTGCATCATGGATTATGTAAATGTGCAAGAAAAAATTGAAATGATTTTCATTTACGACGAAGCTGGGAGAAATTTCGACTTTGCCTAAACCCAAATATATCCAAGCAATCAATTTTAATTCAATCAAAATCTAAAATTTCATTGCCAATAATACGAACCTGACATTTTTGCTGCAAACCATTTAAAGGCTTTTTTGAACGCTGTACACTCTTCCTGGTGAGAATAAATGGATGGTTATGTGTGATCTGCGTGTTATATCGAAGGATAATGAAAATACACTAAATAGCAACATTAATAGAGCGAAATCATCTGTCTACAATCATTGAGACTTTATTGAATCGTGTATTTGCTTGATTGAAAGCGTACGTGTTACCAATTTATGCTGGATAGTTCTAAAATCAACTTCTTTTCACCTGTCTCATTCTCTGAAATACAATTTCTATTGGAAACGACTTTGCAGTTTGATATTGTAAAAGTTCTTTAACTCGATGAAAATTGATTTTAAAGTTTAATTAGACATCGATGTTGCGAAAGAACAAAGTCATAAATAAAAATTTGGGCAAAGTGGATTTTAGTATTTGTTTTCAGAGGGACGGGGCACATTTGAAAGAGCACAACAAATAGTTGGTATTGCAAGGTAGTATCTTCGTTGTTGAAATGACTGATTTTTTCATATGCTTATAGATTTTATGCGTCCACATTACATTCTTGGCATTTTCGTGTTTCGAGATCATTTGTCCATTTTTACATAAAACATTCGGGATTTAGATCATTGAAAACATTGAAGATTTTCTCGACATCCTCCTGCTCCTACATTATAGATATATATTCTTCAATTCATACAGACCAAATACATCAAAGACATCGTTTAATTCTCTATCATTTAATTTGTTTTTTCCTGTGTATCTGGCAGCGTGGAAATATTTGGAAATAAGACAGCTGACCATATAGCAAAGTTGGCTATTAGAAAGCTAGAGATAGACCTGGTATGGTAGTACCTGCTCTTGGCACCACTCATTTGATCTAATGTTGCATTCTGAGTGCATGGCACAAACAGTGGCAGAACTCTTTATTTCAAAGTCTCGAGGTTCAAGAACTTCATAAAACCCTGGCCTTCGTCATCTCGTGGCTCAAGGCGCGGGGAGATAATTCTCACTCAGATCGGATCGGGCACTGTCACTTCTCTTAATGACATTTTATCGCGCAGTGACCAACCCCTAAGTGCGACAAATGAAGAGCAGACCTTACCGTATAGCATGCTCTCGTGCACTGGAATAATTTAAGAGATATTAGGAAAGTGCCTTGACTTGCCAACACTCTGGACGAGATGCTGGGTAACAATGAATCCCCTCTCTGCAAAGTATTTAACTTTCTTCAATAAAATAAATTTTTAATCTAGTCTGAGAGAGGAGGAATATTTTTAACATGCCTTTTATAAACCGATTTTACATTGTTCAAGTTACATTGTATTTTTCAGTCGTATTATATTACAATTAGCCAGAGTTTACTATATTTAAACTCATTTTATCTTGTATTTAATAAAAAATATTTTAACTGACTACTGACAGTGGATCTATGTTCTTAATAACTGACACTGGATCCAATGACCTTAGCCTCTGAAGGGACCTTAAACCCTAATAAGAATTATAATCTCATCTAAAATCAATATATACGTCCGTCTCAGGTTTTCAGACAGTTTTGCCAATAATATTGCACTACGCAATTGTCAAGAGATCCAATATATTTGAGCACTTTGCACTTCTTTCAGATATTTTAAAAAGGCGTGAAATCGCATTTCGCGTAAATAATAAAGAAAGTAGACGTATTTCCGGAATTGTTGACTTGTGAGTTTATTGAAACTCTCGTGTTTTGCGTGTTGATGTAAAACCAAATGTATTTTGAGCTTTGGTGCACATTCACGTGTTGGAATTCGAATTCTGGATAGAAAATATTCGTTATGTGTATACCTTACAATGGCTAAAATTATTTCACAATTTAACATTAGAAAACAATAACAATGTGTGTTCTGTGATTAAAACAGTGTCTTATTTCGATACCACTAGTCAAGGTTCCCGGAGTATTTTTGGATTGCGAGAGAGCTTCTATAATCGCGTTTAATACTCCAGTCACTGTTTCTGTGGATCATACTGAAACTTAATATAAGTTGGGAAGATAATACATTCGAGGACACTGTTCCGTTTGAAAAATTTAATTGGAAAATCATAACGGCATTGAAATTTCTTAAGAATAAACTCCAAATTTCTTTAAAGATTTTTCAAAGATTGTGTTGGTTACTTTCTTTGTATTAATACCGCGTTTTAAAAAAACTACATCGATTCGTAACATTTTTAGATATTTAAATTTATTCTTCTTTTAGCTGGTGGTTATATAAAAACATTTAAGATATTTCAATTGAGTGAAAATTTCCAAAAATAAAGATTCTCTTTATATTATTTATTAACAATATCAATTATTAAAATGTTGCAACTAATATCACCGTGAAAGGATAGCGGCAATCTCTTCAGTAGCATTATAGAAAATTGTCCACTTTGGAAAATGTATGGCAAATAATTCCAACTACATTTCTGTAATGATATTTCACAAGAAATGTTCCCTAGTTGTTTCCATAGATTATCACATTGCGAAAACATTGTTTTAGTTAAACAATGCTTATATATAAAAAGTGGGCGATTTCAATACCATGACATACAACAAAATATATGCATTGTTGCATATCGATAATAATTTTGCAGAATGTGACGGATTATAAAATTCAAATTGTTTTAAAAATACGATCATGAATTTCAATAATCTTGACAGGAAAGATCTACACACTAAATAATGTACTATATTGTGTTTCCCGCAAATGATTATACTACAGGCTTACTACACTTATACTGGCACTACACTACAGGCACTTACTACACTACAGGCACTACATACTTATTTCGTATCCCTCGCTTTGCTACCATAAACATTTTAAATTTTTTATAAGAAAAGTTTATTTCCTATCATCAGTTTCTTCGGACGCAAAATTTCTTGCAGTAATATATATCATAAATTAGGCCTAACTTTCTCGGTGAAGAAATCGAAAAAGAATTCCATAATTCCTCCCCGTGGCCGACTGCCGTGCGTTTCGTCAGCGTTCGCATGCCTCGCCAACGCCATTGGCCGGTTGGTTCTCGCGCCCGTGCTTACTAATCCCTTCTATTTCGATTCACTCTCGTGCCCGCGCCTTTTACCTCTCCCTCTACCCATGCTAGCAAGGCAGCGACACCGACGTCATGTACACCTCAGAAATTGCTCCGCCCCTTTGAGATAACGAGGAGAAAATTCTTCGAAGGAAGGGGGGATGTGTCAGAAATGTGGAGCCAAAGCCAATGAAAAGAGCCTCTTAGTCTAGACTTCAGGATTGGTCAAGTGTCAAGCTGTGGTTGTACAAACTGTGCAAAAGCCAGATTTGGCCACATAGGGTATCACCCATATTCTGTGCTATGGACTGTACATAATCCCTTTCACCAGGAGCTTACCAACTTACTTTATCTGATTCAAAAACCCCTGTGACATTCAACGCCTTTGGGAATCATGAGACATCTTGACTTTTTTGTTACATTATACGAGACAACAATACCACTGAATGACTCTTTCACAAGTTGACGAACTGCTTTTTTCTTTCGAGAGCTATTTGGAAGGTTATTTCTTGATTTACACACTCCTTTCCTCAGAGTGCTTATTTATGCATATAAATGTATAATTTATCTGGTATTTTCATTTTGTTTTGTTCATTACTCTCCAGAGATTTCTTTTAATGTCAATTCTGAATTCATATTCTCATTATTTCTATTTTTTGTGTAGCATATTTTTATCTTTTAAACATATTCTATCCTCTTGCCTTCTAAATAAATTTCTAATATTATTTCAGAAATTCATTACGTTTTTCTGGATTTTCGTTCTTCAACTTTTCCCTGTATTTAGAAACTTTTGCAGCTGAAAATGTAGATGCCAATTCTCTAGAAACAAAATCCAATGGTATAATATTCATTTCTTTTTTAAATGGTAAATAATATGAATTAAAAAATGCATGACAGAATAAAATTGTATGATTTCAGATACATAATAAACATTATTGTTTAGGAAAAATGAGTATTTATAAAAGCCTTATCACCAGAATGTCATCAAAAATAACATTATAAAACAAGATAATTTTTATACTACGCAAGGAAACAAACATTTCAACAATTTGGAATTCGGACGTTTCACTGAATGTCATAACTATAAAAATTTAATTTCATAAATATTAGTTTCTTCGAATTTCCTTCTTTGGTTGTCTTCTTACGTAGTATTTTGATTATTTATACTGCTTTATTCTCAGGTTATAGACACCAATTTCGTAAGTCAACATCATTTTTTAAGTTATGATGAAGTATTGATGGTTGTTGTCTAATTTATACAGAAGTTTACTGTTAAGACCAAAGTACCTGTGCACCAATAATGTAAATATAACCTGCTACATCATATGTTGTCTATGTATGTGAGTTGATATATTATATTTACGATTTTTACCAATATGTATTTCTTGTACATATTATTGTGTATTTTATTAATGTGATACGTATTGTGAATGTATGTGTTTAGTATTCAGCCTGATGATGAGGTCAAACATATTTTGACACGTGAAACAATTAGTTCAAGGGTATATCAGACGTATGAAATTGGTGTCTGTTACCTAAGATTGAAGTTGTCTAAATTATTAAAATAAATATTAGTTACTTACTAAATTTCTTGGAATTTTAGAAAACCGAAGCTAATGCATCAATATACAATCTCCTGTTTTCGAGCAGAAAACGGTTGAATCGACACAATGCGGATACACAAACATTGAATTCATTTTAGGCGAAATATTGATTAGCTACATTTTCCTCTTTTACATGGAATGACTGAGAACCTAACGAGGACATGTGGATGAACATTGAACAATAATTTCTACACAAGTTAAATTTTCCTACTGCAGTCGGTGCTCTGGATGGAAAACATATTGCAATAGAAGCATCACCAAATAGTGCAGCTGATTTTTCTGTTATAAAAATAATTTTGCATTGTGTCTTGGCGTTGGCTTTGTAGATGCGAACAAGAAATGTATATTTTTTGGCGTTGGCCGTTAGGGAAAATTCTGATGGGAGTATTGTTAATACTTCGCTTGTGGGGAAAAAGCTGCAGGATGGAGCACTGAACCTCCCTCTTGCGAACAACCTGCTAGGAACAGATGTGACCGTTCCCCATGCTATTACAGGAGATGAAGCATGTCCAATTCGTGCAAATACAATGAGACCGTTTTCGAGGGAATGAGAAAGAGAGGATTTTTAATTATCACCTCAGCCGTGCACGTAAGTCGTTGAAAATGCATTTGTCATTTTAGTAAGAAGATTACGAATTTTTGAAAGAAGGCTGGCTATTTCACAGGATCATCTCCTTTACGTAGGTTTTGCTTCCTAGAGTTTACATAATTACCTCAAGAGTAACACTTGTTATTGGACTGAAAATGATATGAAAGTCTCAATTTCAAATAACACGTCATTTCTTCATTTGAAGGGTACAGGAGGTCAGACACTCAGAATTAAGCACATTTTTTAAGACTATGTATTGAGACGTAAATGCTATGAGGGGGACCGCGACCACACATGGTTTGAATTGGTCCGCAAATCTGGGCGCGTTCAAGATCGGCCGACCGGCTAGTTGATGGAGGCCTTCTTACTTCACGAAGGAGTGAGTAGGGGAGGTGGGCCGACTAGAGCAGGGGGGATGTATTATACCTTCTGAAACCTGCAGTGGTCAAGAGCGGACGTATGTGAGACTGGAAAGTAGGCTTATCAGTAATACGTACGTTAAACGAAGCAAGATTTTCGACGAGTCTCTCTTATGCGTAGCCCTACAATTACATTAAGCTTTTTCTGAAACCCGTAAATGATTAGGTTGACAGAAAATGATGTGTTAGTGAGAGAAGCTATAATTTGCATGTGAATGCATGTTGAATTTAGTAAACGTTTTCTGGTTTCTTGAAGTTGCGACGGACAGAACGAAAACGTGTGAAGTATTGCGAGGCAGAACATTTTAATACAGCACTCGCAGATCTACGAGGCGGCGTTTGTTCCTGTGTTTGCACAAGGCCCTGTAAACGAGAGAAGCCACTCCACTGAACGATCTATTATGTTTTATAAAGCGCACGAACTGTGACTAGTCAAAATCATGAACGCCCAATTCGTGAGGAACGAGTGTAAATGTAAGAAAATCCGACCTTGTGCGTTTGCAGCCAGCCCGGGAGGCGCGACGGCACCGATGCAAGTGAAAATGATACTTGAAATTTCAGAAGCTTCAGTAAAAACAATACTGCAAAGTTATGAACTCAAAAATGTGACCATTTTAGAAATCACGACCATTGATGAATAAAAAAATAGTTCACGGGATTGATTAGTGTGGGTAAAGAAACAATTAGTTGTGCCAACGTTTCAAAATATTTAATTTCTTCATTGGGGCTGGAGTTTAAAGACAAATGAACAGTGCATGAGGACAACAAACACTTCAATTAATTAATTAACACTACACAAGCAACAAGAAAAAACGTTTATAAACTAAGACTAATAAACACCAAAACAGAGAAGGTACACACCTTACTACTCGTAATACACATTAAGGTCAAGCCTAATTTCCAGCCACCACACCCAACCACACATGGAGTTGCTGGAGCACGGGGGTCCATCGCGCGTTCAGTGTGAATCGGGCCAAGACCCGAACCGCAAAGGAATGAGGACTGGTTGAATTGAATGAACCACGCGCTGCAGCCACTCCATGCCCCGCCACCATCTGTTTCCGCTAGTTCATGTTAAAATTAGCATTATAACCGGACAACATTCTGAGGAAACTTGGTGTAAAGATATCAAAACTAGGTGTATTGACGAAAATTTGTTGTTATTATTATTATCTTTATTCACAGCTTTCTGGAATTACAGTAATCACACAGATACATATCAAAG
>BOPP01000468.1:174595-206068 GCA_017312745.1 Gryllus bimaculatus
ACATACGCCCCGTCTCGTCGCTGCTAGAGTGGCTAGATTGGTGCCGTTCCTGTTGGAACCTAAGCATTGTAAAAGGCGGAAGGTGCGGATCGTCCCGTCCGTGCCGGCCTAGCGCACCCTAACGGAACTCACTGTAATGAGCTTTTAAAAATCCCGTCTGTCCATGCCGTGCCGTTCCAGTGCGCGCCACTCTTTACTTCGCCAACACTTTCCACTCCCAAATATTTTTGCGATCCTGGAGCCGGCTTCGCACACGTCATTTCTTCGTCTTGGTTTCGTAATATGTATTTGTTCACATACTTAAGTAGTTTTGCATTAATGGGGAGGATGATATTCAATTGATTTTGCGTAAGTAAGTGTGGATTATGTGAAAAATATACTTAAACCTTTTCAAATTCACTAATTCTATTGCATGTGCTGAAAATTTTATGTCGTGAGGTATCTTTATATATTTCTTGTAGGCGATGGAATTACTTGCACTAGGACTTCTCAGTTGTTGGCAGTTGGTTGATAATGTTGTTTTGTAATAGTTACCTATGTAAGAATCAGATGGCGTTATCGTCCGCGTCATCCTCCGTTATCCTCCGCCTGAATGCGCATAAAGCTGGGACTTAAAATTTGGCGTTGCACATTTTTCGTAGTGGCGACGGTACATATTAATCAGAGTAGGCGGTGTCTACTTTGCCTACCTCAAGAAGTCGCCACTAACACTGACTTCCTATAGAATGAGTTTTAACATCAGCACGATTAATATTCATTAAGATATCCAAATTATGAATTTGATAACACTAACAGGAGCAAAGGGTTCGGCCTGTTGCACATTCCCCATAGTTTGCAAAAGAGGCGACAGTCGAGGGGCCTGAATGATGTCGTCTAGTGTGACCTCCGTTGGGGTCATGAGTTCCACTTATCTGCAGCCCCTCCGAATGTTTTTAGCTCCAGTCTGGGCGCGCTTCCATCGTCTGGAGCTCCCTCGAAGCCACTAGTTAACTCTAATTGACTTGTCGGCGGCCGGGGAAGCACAAGCGGATTGCGCCCCTAACGAGGGTCGAAAGAAGGGATCTTCGTTTAGCGGTCCACTGGTGCAAGAGCTCTCTAAATATTCGTCCAATCTGAGCTGCGGAAAGGTCAGAGGTGATGCTCCGTTGCGTGCAGAGGCGAGGCAGGGTTAAAAAGATAGCACTGCGCGTCGCTCGGACATCCGCTTCGGGTCAAAGCGCTTCTGGAAAACGGGGGCATTGCTTATTAGCTCTCTGGAAGTCCGCAACAATGGAACCAATGCGTTGTCTTGGCGATTTGCAGGGCAACGTGATCCCCGTGGAGTGGGCCCCGACGCTGGCGGCTCCTCTTGTCCCCTTCGCCCTCGCGTTTCTGCCCCAGGAGACGCGCCCCGTGCGCCGGATGTCCCCCCCCCCTCCCTGCGCGGAGGGTGGTGGTATATGAAGTTCTGTGCCTAAAGTCAGTTGCCCAAATACGTTAGTTGCCCCTCTGTTTATTAGCACGTTGCAAATACCATAAAAACAAGAAAAATACCAATATATTAAAATATAAATATCTTGATTAGAGAATTGAGAATAGTACACAATAAGAAAAATACAAACTATTGGTGTTGGACTCTTTATACGAGAATTTCGAGTTCACGACGAGTTAGAAGTAATTTATTACATATTGGAGCAAGATTTACACCACTTTCACTATATCAGGGACCCACAATACGAGATTTTCCCCACAATACGAAATTTTCCTTCGAAAAATTGTTAATTTTCACTGCAGCAATACAATACTTAACCTTTACTATCGAAAAACGTAGTAGGCAAGAACGGAAAAACAGATATGACATCAGGCGTTTCGTCCATAGATTGTAAACCTCATCAGTGGTACAATAAATCAAACATAAGAATAATAAATTTAAAAAAAAAGTACTGGTGCTGAGAAAGCACATGTCTTCTGCATTATTTTTAACGAATATGCCATATTATTCTACTTCAAGAATTTGCAAAAGTGCTTTCCGCACCGAATTTACTCAGGGCCGGTTTCACCAATATATTGTTAAGCGCTGCTTTGTTAAGCTGGCTCAAAATTTAAGTTCTAAATTTAAACGAGCTTACGATAAACGCGTTTCACCGATCCCCTCGAGGCGACCTAGCGGCGCGGCCTAGCTAACCGGGTTTCTTGCGTCTTCCGTTAATGTTGGCAATGCTAGAAAGTAAACACATCAACACTTTGCACTTCTTTGACACAGTTGTCTCCATGATTTAAAGTTGTTTATTCTATTTTGTGGACCACCATCATTTGGTTCAGTCCTTACAGTTTGCTGATAGTGTGTGTGTGTGTGTGCGTGTTTTATTTTTGTTCATTGTTTATTAATTCTATCAAATTATTTTACGATCGTTATTAATTTTCTATTACACGGTACAAACAATAACACTGTCTTGTAGAAAGGAATATAATAGATTTATTTTTTATAAAAAGAATAATCATATTACATTACAAAATAGCTAATTGTACAATTACAGCTCTGAAAGTTGGGTAATGAATTGAAACATTAACAAATGAAATAAAACAGTCTCACAAAGTTCTGTGCCAAGTCTATTTTTTTCGTAATCGTTACGGACGTATTGAATTCATAAATAAAATATATAAATGCAATTTTGGATATAAGTAACTATTGAACTCCAAATTAACAGGAGTATGACAAGAATTTCGTTGTATTCAAATTCTTACCGTATTTAAAATTTAAATACTATAAATATACTAGCCTATCATAACCTCAACTGGAGTTAACAAATATTGTCTTTTTACTATTACAAGATATACCGGGAGAAATACTGTTTATTAAAGGTGTAAACTTTCAGTTCTCCGTTATGTAGTTACCAATAGGCTACACTACATATCTGTCATATGTGATTCTAGTTTTCTTTAATCTGCTTCAACACCAATAATGTCGATCCCTTCGAAAGGCGAAAGCGAGTCCGACAATGAATTTCATGGGAGTCTTCGAAGAAATTTGCCCTCTCTCGGATCAAAGTAATTCGCCCAGGTGGGGAAATTATATCTTCAAAAACGTGGTCGTCGTCACCCAATGCAGTTGCACATAACCTCTCCGCTGTGTTTCTTTGGCCTCCTTAAGCCGGCTTACGTCCCTTCAGCGATCGTTCGGTAAGCGCTTATGTACAAAGCGTAGCTTAATGCTAAGCGACGCTTACGAACCATGGTAAAACGATATTTTGACCTAAGCTCGCTTTTTTTTTGTTAGTCTCTCTTAACAATCTTTAATGGGCGTGCTGAAACCGACCGTCAATGGACTACGTATGCGCTATACTCACTACGCGCTTTACCACTAAACCATGCAGTGGCTAGACCGTACTCACATTTGCCGACCCTCAGAATATTAATGGTTTCTCCCATTATAACTAACGTAATTTTCGAAAGTTCTTCGACTTCAACAAAAATGAGTCCAGCACAATTTTGAAGCGTCTTTTGCTCTAAAGTGGAAACGAAAGGATATAAAGGTTTGATTGATATTTTCATTTCAACTTACAAAGCAATGTGGAATCGCGTAATGAACTTAGCATTTTCCAAATTCTTAACTTTTATCTTGAATGCTATTATAGAATAAAAATGAGATAAAAAGGGTATTGCATATGAATGTTTTACATTAGAAGATATAAGGGTATTTATGTTAGAAATGATATTCATTATATCTCCTTGACGCATTTATGTCTCGTAAAAATGTTTTGAAAATATGTCGTACAACTTCCTACGATTAAATTACGCCTTGCCCCTGCAGGCTCCCAACAAAGTGAGTAATAAATTTTACTATGTTCTTAGAAAATCAAGAGATAACTCTAAACAAAGCCAGCAATCACGTCTTATTTAATTACTATTTTGCGAAGATTTTAACATTGATTTTTTGTCGAAGCTCGCACAAAAGAACAGGTCCTCAATTGAATTAATTCCTTCTGTTTAAATATTACAATACATGAATCTACACGGACCTCACTTATTTCAAAGAGGACAGTTGATAGAAGTAATAAAACAACTACTAGGAACGAAATTCCGGCAAAAGAATTAGAATACAATGACCACGGTACAACTCATAGTATGTATATTTTTTTACTAAAAGTAAAATAAAATAATTCTTATATTACTTACTGCAAGATTCAAGAATCATTTGTAAGGCTATTGATATAAATGACAAATATAACTCATTTTTTAGACGCTTTAATAAATGATTTTCTCTGGAATAGAATATTAAACATTTCACGGAAAAGTAATACTTGAACACGAGTGATTAGAGCATCGTGTAAAACCTAACGAATTCTTTATTCTATTCCCTAACATCATTACATTGTTTATAATTTCCACTTATATTTCCAAAAATACAAGTAAATTAAGAAAATTAGAAGAATTAGTAAGTTAAGAAAATTTTTAAGACAGGAAACAGACATGAAACATGATGAAGATAATATGAACTTCCATAAAAAAATAAAAACTATGGTAAATTTATAATTAAATACGACCGCATCCACTAGAAACCTTGTAGATAAGGTTTTAAAAGATAATGACAGAAGTACAATATCCGCCAACAGTGACTAGTCCCTTTAACCAATATTTTTCGAGAATTCCGTAGTGAGAATCGCGAAGGACCTATCCCCAAAACATTCTATATCAGACGTTTTCTAAAAATGTTCGACACGACCTTTGTTTCCGAAACTTCTTTCTATGCAATTCTCAAAATAATCGGTTAATCAGAAAATAAATTTCTTGCATTAAGGAAACCCATCTTAGCCCTTCGATGAAAATTTACTAAAGCAAACAAATTTATCTTCACTAATGAGAATGGATATAAAACCAGTATTAAACTGTGTTTTTTTTATTTCTGGTATGAACTCCAAAAAAGTGGCCTTTGATTTAGTTATGTCACTTTTAAAGTCTTGATCAGATATACAGCCGTTGATTACATAGTGCAACAAATTTGATCTTTATGACTTGCCCCGAGATGAAAGTATGTGTTCTTTACTAAATCACATACGCTGGTTGCGAAAGTAAAATCAGAATTATTCCATCACGTACGAATTTTTGTGCATAAGGTACACATCATATACCACTTTCGAGAAGCTTGGAAATGACTCAATAACAATACAGGAGGTATCTATAGTGTATTAATCTACAGATCATGTAACAAAAATGATTTGTATTAAAAAAACTGTTTATATTAAATTATTTATATAATTACTTGTTTGTATTACAAAACATAGATTGAAAACAGTACGAGAAAGTTGAATAAAGATGAAAATATACTTAAAAGTTAGAAACTTTTTCTGAAAACTCTCCGTTTGTGGGTGGATGCTGATACTTCTTGTAGTAGTGTCCAGCACTAATACACCAAAAGGTTTGATGAACTTCTTCCCTTATATCATCTTTCCATGGTCGCAATATCTTGGTGAAATCGCTTACCATATTCTTCACTCACATCTCCAAGATTAAATGGGAAGAAAATCTAATGGGAATGAAGGTAATTTCAGTGACATATTGCACCCAAACGTCTTGAAACAGTCCAGCATGTGTTCAATCTGTCCCCTGTAATTCTCAGACATTGTTTCCCAAGACATTGTCGCATACATCTTTCAAAGCAAGCCAAGCTGTCCGTCAGCAACTGAGCAAAGGTAATATCTTTCGTCACGGATCTGAGGCCCATTGAAAATTCCTTCATTCATATTTTCAGTACTAATGTCAGGAAATTTAGATAGTAAAAATTGAAAACCCTAGCCATCTTTGTCGATTGGTTTCACAAAATTCCTCATATAGCACAATTTTAGATGAACTCGTGGTAATTCGTGGGGATTCATGCGACACACTTTTTTTTACCAGGATTGAAAATTTCTCTCAAAGACCACTCTTTGACTACATAGTGTTTTTTCCTTCCGCTACTATCCCAGTGGCACAAGAAACAGCAATATTTTGTGTAAGCATTCCGCATTCCTAGAAGAAGTCACAGAATTCTGAGATGACCACAGATTTTCAATTTGCTATTCAAATAGCTAGTATACTTCAGGAGTAGCCTCATGTTCTCGTAGTTTTCCTTTAACTGAAGAGAAAAGGCCACTGTTATAGAAGGTTTCTCTTTTCCGTTATGTAAGAGAATGGCTTTGAGACTAATAATTGAGGAATATATAAATAGGCGCCATTCTATCCGATTGTGAATCATCCAAAAATGTTTAAGCATCCCCTTTATGTTATTGCAATATACCAAACTATGTGTCATTTTCCATTCCGTTGGTGGTTTTGGAATTGCGAGAGTCAGAATGCGGAACTGGTCACTACCCTGAAGAAGCCTGCGCTATGGCAGGCGAAACGTAGGCCTCTCAGCCAACGACGTCACCCGGCGTCACCCGGACTCCCAGGAAGTAATGGACAGCCATAAATTAACCGCGCCCTCTCCGGCTCCGATCAGCTTTTCCACGGCTTGGGCAGCCCTTCTCATGACGAAACGTTGCTGGCGGAGCCTCATGAACAGATACAGCCAATTTAAAGGGGGGGGGAGAGAAGAGGCCTAGCAAAATTCCTTATATTGAAACGAAGAACGTTTCTGCATAGTAACAATCAAAATTGATTACTAATTCTCATTAAAAGAAGCACTAAATCGATCAGCGTAGTAACGCCGCCGCCGCCGCCGCCGCCGCTGCCACCAACGTCAAATCCGGGGGAGACGGGCCGAGGCGTGTGACGGTTGGGGGGTATGGGCAGAGAGGGCCGCCGAGCGCAAAAACGGACGGGCTAGTTGCTGCCTCAAAGCAAGTTTATATGATATTACCACAGTGCGAATTTGATTGTAGCCATTAAGTGGGAGATTAGAGCTGATGATAAAAATTTGCATAATCACGGCGATTAGGAGAAATGGAATGTGCGCAATCAGGACCGGCAATCATGAAAACATTAATACTAGGATTTGATGGCGCGACAGACACCGTTCCATGTCCGCCCGGTGTGATGCAGCAGCATAGCGGCCCGCACGTGGCAACATTCGAGTGGCGAGGATAAAGAACTGCTTGATCCGAACTGCCGACGTGGACGCAATTGCGCGTGTGCATTTAGGTATCTGCTTGACATTCTTTACTGCGGGGGGGGGTGGACCCCGGCGAAGCTCGTTGCCATTGCGTTGGGGGGCCACTGAGTCGACCGCCGAGGAGAAGCTTGCCCGGGACAAACTTCGGGCGGACCGAAGTTTGCCGAACACGCCGCCGCCGTTCCACGCGGCCCCGCTCGCCTCCAGCCAGCCTGGTCATCGAAAGCCTCAAGGTAGCGTTACTTGTGCACGAAAATATATATATATATATATATATATATATATATATATATATATATAATATATATATATATATATATATATATATATATATATATATATATATATATATATATATATATATATATTTAATATATAATATATATATATATATATATATATATATATATATACACGTTTAACCTCTGGCAACAATTCTTTTTGAAAAAATTATGTTGATATGAGATAAAAATAACACTAATTTTAGAGCATTTAGATTCTCATACTCGTTTACTTTCAATATTATTGTTTATAAATAACCCAGGATCTTTATCAAATATCCAGTTTACTATAGATTTAACTATAAGAAGTCTATTATAATTTGCAAGTTTACAATTGGCCATATGCTTAAAAAAAATTCGAAAATTGCCAAATCATGTATTCTTTGAATCGATAGATGACTTCTAAAAAACATTTAAAACAAAAATAGCAAAATTGAAAGATCAAGTCCATATATAGTATTTTAGCAACATATAAAGTAGGTATCAGCAATAATATGGATCTCTTGTACAAATTGTTATTTTGCAATGTTCACCTCAAAGACAATTTGGGGTCATTGCTCGGAAGAAATTGCACAATTTTCGGAATTATTTATAAAATTGTTAATTGTTTCAAAAATGTTAATTCGCAATTTTCTATTCTGGAACATCTTCCCACGTTAGAATCAAAAAAAATGGAAATTGTTTATAAATTTGTAACTTTTGCGAAAAATATTGCCTTTTCTAAATTGCATTTAAACGAGATGCAAAATTCCGCAATCCGATCGACGCAGAAATTGGCATCTCATGACAACTCCTATTTTTTGGCAGTCAATCCTTACGCAGTTCCAACGCAAGTCTTTTCTTCAGTCCGTTTTAGAAAGGGCTCGTATCGTGTCTTCGCCACATACGTTTGAAGTTGCAGGGTAGAGCGAACATGCGGTAACGACGCTAGCATATATTGTCATGAACAGTGTTGCTAGTTACATATTTCTGGTTTTCAGCACTCCAACTTTTCATTTTATTCAAAATACTTTGAGTTCCCTTTGTTTAACAAATCTTGCATAAATGTTTTAAAAATACTACACGAGTTGGTTAATCCTGACGTTGGGGGCAAGAAAGACTCAGCAAATGTCTTCCAGAAATATCTCCGCCTTAAAATTGCCTCCTTCCTCCACGCGTTTGAAGCGAAATAGGCGGAGATTGTTGTAAACACGAATTATAACACTCGCTTCCCCAGCAATCGTCTTAGAAAGACAATTTTTTTATATAAAATTGTGTTCCGAATCGTAACAAATATTTCAAATTAAATATATAAAAAATGGAACGGATCACGATGGAAAGAAACGTTTTCAATTTCTGGCTGCCCGACCAACGTAGAATGTGAACACTTTGAAAGTGGTTAGACGGAACGTCAGTTGTTTTAAAATATATTTCCTTTGTTTAAAAAAAAACAGGCTGCAGCCTAAAAAGGAAAGAAGACTTCTGACTCCCCAGTATTCACACGTTCCAAAAATGTATTATTTTATAACATTCACAATTCATTCTAACCAGTAGATCTGCCTTTTGAAGCAGATAGCATCCGCATGGAGTATGCGAAAAAGTAATAATATCGTTATAGTAGCGTATTGACATACGTGATCTGTGGACATTTGTAATTGAAGGAATGTGAATTTACGTAAATTTCAATGAAGGTGAAATTTCGAAATTTAAACATATATTTTAAATTCAATTTTTCCAAGTTCAGAACAATTCCCACAAGCATTCTTTTCCACACTGACACGCCAATTGTTTTTGATACTACCCTCAGAATTCAAGTCGACTGTTTGAGGTCATCACTTATCCTGTAAACTAGTGTTCTTACAAATGTTCTAAATACGTAAGTGGCGAGGTTTTCTTAATGAAACACAAAATATCTTTGAACATATTAAAGAATCAGTCGTCATTTGAACAACGAACTCTACAGTGGCGGTTCTGGGATTAGGCAACAGGGAGGGCACATAAAGTTACAGGATCAAACAATGTTAGGCATTTGAAAAATTGTTATATTTGGATTGTTTAAGTCACATAAGTAATATTTACAATCGAATTATCTCCCCGGAAGACAGGCTAAACACATGATCTATAAATTAAATTGAGTCTTCTGTTGTTACATTCTGTAAATCTATTACTAATTCTTCAAAATGAAATGAGTCTCGTAACAAAACTCTTTATAATGAAAACATACAAAGTCCATTCAATCTCTCTTCCGATATGGTATTTCTTAAAAATGTCTATAATCTTTTCAAAGTGAACACGCTCTCTCAGATTCTTTTTTATAACACATCCAGCTCAGATTTCAGTTTGCTAGCTCACGAACGGAGAGTACTGTGAAACGCGATCAACCTTTTGTAGGGGGAAATTTTCTTGATATTGTTGGAACGTTTTACAATCAAAGAGAGAACACAAGGCTAAATTCCCCCTAAAATTAAGATGGCCATTTACCCCTTTGAAATTTCTGTACAAAAGAACGATTGCCATTTCTATCAGATTGTAATTTTTATTTTTAATATCAGACCGAGGTGACCCAATTCTCTTCATGCACAGCCTTGAATCATAACCACATTGACTGTTTCCAGGCATTTTACAGAATTGGAAACCGTTCGCAATCTCAATGCACAATACGAACTGGACGCAAAGATCGAAATACAGAATTCACATAGTTTGTCTACGGATCGGAAAGATGATGCCGATTGCACACTACTATACTGAATGCTTGTGATAAGGGAGATCAGTTAAACAGAACACCAGCAGATAGCACTGTCCTGCACGTAAATCAAGCGAAAGGAATATTGTAAGTTTAAAAATCGATCAATAGGTAGCAACGAGGTTGCTACCTCCCCTGGCAGGCTGCTGGGCGGCGGCCATCATAGGACGCCATTTGCCGAACCCATGTTGCCATTTCAACACTCATTGGCAGCGAATTCCATGTCTGTAAGTTCCGTAACAACACTGCGTTTAGGACACAGAGGCGAGTGTCCGCAGCCAATGAAAATCGTTCTACGTAACAAGCGGCAGTTTGAAAGCTAAAGAAGTGTTCGATTCGAAAACAACCCTACAGACCCACAGAGGTTATTTTAGATAGCGCAAGGGGAGAAATACTGATCTCAGTAGGGGGGGGGGGCAGTGTCTCTAGCGCCTCCCTGCTGCAGCCGCCACTGGAACTCTACTACATAGTAACCATAATATCCACAATTTCGTTAACTTACTGTGTTCTTTCGAATGTGCCCCGTGCCTCAGACTAACAAACAATAACACAATCGTTACTATTAAAAATATAATTGAATTGGTGAAAAACAGAACTGTATATGTGACGTTTAATAAATTCTGAGAAAAACGTGTTAATTTTAGATATATATCAGTGGCTAAATATATTCATGGTTTTAATGAACAATTGAAATGCCGGGATGTTTAGCATGAAGTAAAGTGTATCGACTTAATCAGTGATATTGACTTCAATAAACAGATTTCTCAGAATTTTTAAAATATCACTTATACCGTTCTGGTTTTCATCTACGAAATTGATTGTTGAAAATCATTTCAGGTTTGTATTATTAGGAGTGAAATTGTAGAGTTTTATTGAATTTGAAATAACTGCTTCGATATTTTCGGTTTTAATTAAGAAAATATAGCTAGATGAATTGTACGCTATGATAAGGAAAATTGCGAGGTTTCCTCTACGAGACTTTTTTACCTCCTTACTCATTCGCTCAGAAGACTGCAACTTCTTATAATAATCATAGAACATGTTACATAGGATTTTTAATGTTTATATTTCATATGCAATAACATTACAACTGCACTCTGGCAGGCTTTCGGATTCCTTAATTGGTGTTTTATAGTTGCGTATAACCTGCTCTGTGGTGTGTGGAAGTGTATTTCTTTCTTCCTATATTTATTTATTTTTACTGTCTCTCTCTCTCTCTCTCAAGGGAGAGAGAGAAAGAAAGACAGAGAGAGAGAGAGAGAGACAGACAGACAGACAGACAGACAGACAGACAGACAGACAGACAGATAGACAGAAAGAGATCGGCAACCAATCCAGAACTTCCCTATGAAAAAAGGCGGTCTTGACCCTTAAGGAATTGTAGCGGGCTCACAATAACTCTCTGCAGACAGACGTATGGAGTAGCAAACGTAGTATTTAGAGAAGTATGTATGTAATGCAATAGTCAATTGTCAGCAGCTGAGAATAAGGTAAGGCAAAATCGAAAATATGGCTATCAGGGTGAAGCGATAACTAACTTGTAAGAGAAAGTCTGTGCTATTTGGACACACAGGTTATTTTCACGAACTCCCTGAAAGTAACAGATTTCTGTCAGAAAATCAAAGTACATTGCGACATGTTATCACTAAATTCTAAAAAAACAAACATTTAATTGAAGAAAAAACACCTACCATTAAGTTAGTTATTCCCTTTCAGTTCACATACGAACAATATAAAACATTTTCTCGTTTTATTGGTAACACCTAGGTAATATATTACAACTTTTACACTACTCTAATAAAACGTAACGAAACGACGACCGAGAGGCCAGAAAATATATAAACATCGTAAACCAAAACGATAAATAGAATTCCACGTATTCAATTGATTTCGCAGTAATTTGCCAAATACATACAATAATATACAACATTTCTAAAAAATAAAAATAATAAACTGATGTCGACTATTATTTGACAACCACTTACGCTACGGTACTGCGCGTGGGCATGTCACGTATGTACTAATTTTAATATTACGATGTTTTTGATACCAGAAAATTGTCTCAAAAAATCGCAAAGCTACTGTTTTTTAGACACAATTCTAAATGAAATGTATTTTAAAATTTAATGTTTAAAAACGATTGCATTAGGAAATAAATTTCTAGCATGTATATTGATGGTGTTCGAAAATATATTGTCACGATATAACTCAACTTTATGCGAAAAATACTCATATTTCAAGAAACGAGTATCCGCGGTGATTTGATGATCCAATATTGAAGAACATATTGAATTATGAAAGAAATATAATGCAGTGTATTCTACAGACAACAGAAGGAACGAATAGTACACAGAAAACTATCAGAATAGGAAGCATTTGTTTTGGTATATTTTTTTCAGTTTTAGAGGAATATCACACAATATATCTAAATATTCCATAGTTTTTGTATAGAAATGAACCAAAGAATATTCATGTACGTAGAAGAGAACTCCAGTGTTATAATCAAACTTGAATGTCTCTTAGACTATTCTAGAGAACATAATATTCAGAAGAATGGCAGTTTAAAAAATAATGCAAGCCTGTTTTTAGAGAATTTTGTTAAAGTGCTTTTTGAAAATTGTCATTAACTCTCATGGCTTTTGAAAATATTGCAATTATATTTATTTCTTTTGTTTATTATAGTCGTGTCAAGAACTGAGGTCATTAACGACTACTTTAAATACAACTTTACAATATTAATATGGTAACTTTACAATATATTACAATATATTTAAATATGTTGAGACAAACATTATATGTATTTGTTTGTTACAGTATTAGTTTCCAGAACCCATACTAGTATACCTGTTACAATAAGATTTCTTGAAGAATATTGCTGTTTTTACAGAATTTTAATATTTTATTTTGGTATTTGTTGGATGATAGCATCAAGTCAAGGTTTTGCCTCCTTCATATGTGTGTTTGCTGTACTGAAACATAGGACATTGAGTTAAAATATGTTGAAAGTAAGAAGGGTATCACAGTGCTGGCACGTGGGCGGGGGTTTTCCAGTTAACCAGTGTTGATGACTGAACTTGCAATGACTACTTCTTATCTTTGTTATTGTTACCTGATCTTTCCTTGAGAATTTTTTGCATTTTTTCAGAGAGAAATTTTTTTAAACTTGTTTGTGTAGATGGCTAGATTTCATGGTTTTCCCAAGGTTGCTCTACTTTTCATCCATTATTTTATTGATATGTGTCCATAAATCCTTGCAGGTGTGTGACATTGTCAAAATATTTTCTGTTTCAAGGCTTACATTTTCCTCTTCAAGACTCATTGTGTTGTGTTCAGGCATTGTTTTATAATCTAGTATCCAGGCAATTTTGAGAGTCTTTTTAGATTGTATAATGTCATAATATATTTCATGAACACTATTTATCATGGGTAATTATTGTGAATGTTGTTTTTTGCTTCAAGAGAAGTAGAGAATATGACAAACCTGTTATTTCTGATTTTTTGTGACATTTTGAAGGCTGTCATAGAACATATTTCAGCTGTAGTAGTACTGGAGTAGGAATGCAGTCTGTAATTTTAACATCTTTGGAATTAGTAGTTGCATATTTTCCAACTCTATTATTGATAACTCTTGGGTAGATTTTGTAGGAAGCTTTGTATTTATTTTTTATTTCATCAAATTTTATTTTCGTATCTTTTTAGCCATTTTGTTTAATTGGGGAGTCTCTGGTGATATATTTGCTACTATATAAGGTATTGTCCGTAGTGTACTATTATTTCTTTTTCCATTGATATAAGTTCCTGAAAGTTTATCTGTTTCAGTAGCTTTTTAACTTTCATATATACTGGTAAAAAGCATGGAAGATTATAGGATTATTAGATTTTGTGTTTTGATGGCATATTTAAGCGTTAGCATTTGTCTACAATGAGCTAGAGTTGATTCTTTGGCTTCTATTGCTGCCAATGGGGATGGTATGAAAGCAGCCATTACTTATACATAGGGCTTTATTGTGTATAACATGAAGTTTTCTGAGATTTTTTTTCTAGCTGAATCATATGATATGGATCCATAGTCAATCTTGGATCGTACCATTGCTTTGTAGGTCATCAACTGGAGATGTTTATCTGCTGCCCACTTATTATGGGAAATGCATTTGAGTATGCTTAGTCTTTTCTTACATTCCTGAGCTACAATTTGAATATGTCTTTTGACTTTTGAATGTGTCAAAATGCATGCCTAATATTTTAATATTTTGGTAAAATTTTAGCTTGTGAAGGTCAGTTTTTAATGTGGAGTGATTCTCTATATTTTTTCTGGAGAATACTACGCATTGAGTTTTTTAAGCTGAAGATTTGAAACCTGATTTTAAAGACCATTCATGTAGATTGTTTAGAGCAGATTGTATATTTTTTTTGACTAGTTGTAATAGATGTTCCTCTGCAGTGAATGGTAATGTATTCTGCATACATTCTTATGATTACCAGATGATTGATTTCAGAGCCTGCATTATTAATGGCCAACAGGAATAGAGTAACACTAAGTACTGCTCCTGGTGGTAGTCCATTCTCCAGGTTTTGTTCTGGTGATAGGCTGCAATTAAGTCTCACATTAAAAGTTCTTTCTTTGGTGAAAATTATGATGAATTGAAAAATGTTGACTAAAGTCCACATTCCTGTAATTTTGTCATTATTCTATGGATGTGACCCATGTCATAAGCTTTTTTGATGTCTATGCTCTCTGCTAAATTATGTTGTTTGTTGGCAAAGGCTTCTTGCATGTAAGTATCAATAGATCAATAGGTGAGAAGTAGTTGAGTGTCCTGCACTGAAACCACATTGATAGTTGAATTTAATACTCTTAAAGTCTAGAAACCATCTGAGTCGAGTAATTATTTCTCCAGAATTTTGCAAATATTGCATGTTAGAGAAATGGGTCTGTAATTTTGATTTTTTGTGGAGTCTTTCCCAGGCTTTTACATAGGTATAACAATAGCTGATCTCCATAGTTCAGGAAATACATTTTTATCCCAAACTATGTTATATATTTTTAGTACAGTTTCTTTTTCTTCTAGGGGTAGATTGTTTAAAACGATGTATGAAATATTGTCTGGTCCAGGTGAGGAGTTTCTAGTCCGGTTGATAGCTGAATTAAGTTTTTTAATTCCAATAGGATCATTGATATGGTAATAAGTAGTCAAGTCTTCATTATTTGTAAACTTTGTAAGGTTCTCGTGATCTTTTTTGTGTTGTAAGAAGGCGTCTGTATAGTTTTTTGAGCTAGAGTTTTTGGCAAAGCTACTTGCAATTGAATTTGCTACTTCATTAGGGCCTGTAATGATTTGATTATTTGACAGTTAATTTTTTTGTTTTACTTGCTTTGTTCCTTCAGTAGCTATTATTTTTGCCCATGACTCATTAATATTATTATGCATTAATAGACTTGAAACATAGTTGTACCAGGAATTTGCTTTACTTTCGTTTATGGTTCTTCTTATAGCTTCTTTTTGTATTGTATTTTATTTTCTTCAGTATTATGTTTTCTATATTTGTAGAAGACATGTTTGGATTTTTTGAGTACCAATTTGCATTTGTCATTCCACCAATGCACTAGTTTGGGTCTGTTTGCTGATTTGATTGTTTCAGTTGATTCATTTGCAGCTTTGGTAATGACATCGTTAAATGTATCAATGATAGTGTCAATGTTTTCTGTTTCTAGGAGGGCATTCGTTTTAGGTAGGAACTTTTTGATCAGGTCATTGTAATGATTCCAGTTAACTTTATTGTAATTCCATCTGCAGATTGCATGATCATGGTTATAAATATTGGGAGTGTTGTTTATGTTTATAAAAATAGGGCAATGGTCACTTTCATAGGGGTAATCTAAAATGTTCCACGAATATTAATAGGCATATTGGATGGAGGAGATGGAAATATCAATGGTACTGTAATTGTCGTTACTGGTATTGATGTGAGTAGGTTCTCCAGTATTAAGAACAAGTGTACCTAATTTATCAAATATTTCTTCCAGCATTATACCTCTACTGTCAGTTTTATTGGAATCCTCAAATTGGATTTTGGCTCTTGAATTTCAATTACTTCTTGTTCAGCAAACTTGTAGCTATTTGGTAGGTAGATATTACAAATATTAATTTGAACAGGTGACAGAATCCTTATAGCACTAACTTCAATGTTTCATTGAATAATCACTTCTTGATATGGAATGTGGGCTTTGATGAATATAGCCACACCACCACTGGATGATTGGTATTAGATCTGTTTTTAAAGGAGCAATTATACCTTTTGATATTGTCATGCTTGGAGTCTAAAATTGGTCAGAGGATGTCAGGGTGTGATAGGTTACATAGATACTGTATACTTTCTAGTGTAGGGTAAAATCCATTTACATTCCTCTGAAGAATTTTCATTAACGGTGTCGATTTCTATACTGGAGTCTGTGTCAGTACTTGATTCATTTGCAGTAGTAATAAATGAGTTTATTTTCTTGATAATCTTTGGTGAATCTGCCTTTTATGGTTTTGATGGTGAGATTAGGATAGAAACAATGCATCAATTTGGTGATGTATGATATGACCTGTGAGTAGTTATTAGTTATAAGTATAGGATCATTAGCACTGAAAGAGTTCTCTAAGATGGATTTGAACCCTATGTAAGTAAGAGGGTAGTTATTTTGAGTGTCTTCAATGATGTTTTTGTTAGGGGTTATCAACTCTTCAATATTCTTCTCTTTCTTCTTTTTTTCGTTTTGGTTGTTTTGAAACTTCTCCCATATTATTTGTTTCAGTTGTGTTGCTTACAGTGGAGAATAAGGAGGAGGAGTCGGTCTGGGGGCATCTTTTGTTGTCATTAGTTGGGATTCCTTCATTGTTTTTAGCTTCATTAGTAGAAAATACAGATTTAGAAGGTGGTGAGGGATCAGTTATGGGTATTTCTTTTGTACGGTCATTTTGACTTTGAGTATCTGCAGCTTCAGGGTTTTTTCCATTGATTGCAGGGTCTGGCAAGTCACAGGATGTTTCCCTGATGTGTTCAGATTCTATGGGAGCACTGCCTAAATTGGTAGTCTTATGATGTAGTGTTATGTGAAGTGCATTGTCCAGCTAAGTGCCTTTTTTTCAGTTAAAGCAAGACATTTCATCAGTTGTAAAAAATATCTTATATCTTGAGCCATCATAATACACAGTAGTAGATTCAGTTAGTAGACTCTCATCTTGAGGGGCAACATACACTTGTCTACGAAACCTCGTAATGTGGGAGAACCTCTGTTCAGGAATACAAACTTCTACAAATGAAATTTTAGATGCCAATTTGACATTGTTTGTAGTGAGTACATTCTCTATTACTGAATGTGGGATGATTGGACAAACGTTAGATGTAATTATTCTTTTGGCCTTTGTTACAAGTGGTCTTAACTTCAATTCATAGTTATTGATTTTATTAATGTTAGTAATTTTTATTATTAATTTTGTTGGTAAGGTTGTCAGCTATAGTTTGAGAGCTTACAAAGGTACTCTGTTGTTTGTAATTCTTGATATAAACCTTATTTCACTGGCGTGAATAATGTCGGATAGATAGTTTATGTAATCTTTAATAGTGAGACCTTCTTGCGAGTTGATAATTATGGCCTGGTCCCTGGTGGGAAACACTTCAGTTGACAAGACATTTGCGTTAGTTTTCAGATTTGAGTGAGTAGATACCTGAGTGTGTGACAGTGTTGAGGTTATAGGAGCCCCGATGTCCGAGAGGTCCATTCTTAAGAAGGTTAGCTACTGCACCGGCTGACCACACAGTTGATTTCAGACACAACTCGTGGGACAAGAGTATTACCACTAAATAAATGTCACTAAGTTCACAGTCTGAATGACAATGTAATAACAATGGTTTCCCTGGACGATCGGAGCACGTTGTGTCTCGGTCGGCTGCATCTATTCCAATTTTCTTAACTCGTGTATGCTCCTTTTTCAATTATGTAATTTGCTGGATTTGTTAAGCAGGAGTGCAGCAAGAGGCCCTAAGTTATGTTCAATATGCGCACGAATAATATGGAATAGGAGAATCTTTGTAATGTTGAAAAATTAAAACTTTGCAATGGAAGAAATACTTTCTTTATGTTTTAAGTGCACTTTGCCAATGTTACGATACCTCGTTGTTCGTTCCTGTTTTCTCTGCAGCGTCACTGACAGTTCTAGTGTTCGAGTACCGATTGTGGCGGGTTTTAGACTGTAGTTACATAAATGTAGGTCGAAAAACTATAGGGGTTTTCGAGAAGAGTTTGAAACAGCACCCCCCCCAGGGATTCAACAAAATTACCACGTATAATTTAAATAATTATTTTCAAACTAGTAGGGCGTGGAAAATTCATTTAGACAAAAATTCTATGTTTTAAAATAGTTTAGGACTAGTGTTGTTCGCAGACAGACGGACACATCACCCGATGGATGGATGTTCTGAAACAAAAAGAACACTCTCTTGGTTACCGAAGACCCTAAAACGTGTATTTCCATTGTATTATCGAAATATATTAACAAGATCATTACACACATGTCTCTCTAAATACTACGTTTGTTACTCCGTACGTTTACCTGAGAGTAAAAATAAATCAATATATAAATAAATACACTTCCACGCACCACAGAACTAGAACTAAAATAAAACAACAATTACAGAAACTGAAATCCTGCCCGTCACAGAAGGCAGTTGTAATATTATTGCTTATACAAAAACATTAGAAACCCTAAGTTATATCATCGATGATTAAAAAATGATTGCAGTACTCTGAGCGAATGAATTACATCGTAAACTTCTCGTAGAGTAAACCTCGAAACATTTACTTCTCATAGCGTCAAATCCAGCTAGCTGTATTTTCCTAATTATATCCCAAAATATCCAAGCAGTTATTTCATATTCAATAAAAGTCTACAATTTCATTGCTAATAATACTATCCTGATATGATTTTTTATAAACAATTATAAGGAGATGTAAACTTCATCCTAAATCGTTATTTTTAGTTTTAACGATTGTGTTAATATTTGCTACTTAGAGGCACGGGGCACATTCCAAAAAACACAATAAGTTAACGAAATTGTGGATGTAATGGCTACTATCTAGTAGAGTTCGTTGTTCAAATGACGACTGATTCTTTAATTTTTTTTTATTTGGATACGACAATACAAATCTCAGTGTTTAATACATTGTACATTTGTTATAATTGCTTATATCTACATATAATTAACTAAAAATAATCTACTACTAATCTTAAAACACAACTTACATTACTACTAGAGTGGTAGAGGTATCTTTATATAATATCTCTTCTTTGGTTCGAGATCTAAGTATTTATTTAGGTATGTATGGAAAGGAAATTTACTTTTGATGCGGGTTCTGTGTATTGGATTTTGGCAGTCTTTGCGGGGTTAGGTTGGGATGTTCTGGAAGAAGTGGGTGGATACAAAAATGATATGGATGGTTATCGGTTCTAGCTGGAACTCTTTATGGGTTTTGAGCATTGGAGATGTACCATGGGTCATTCGTAATGGTGCGGAGGAACTGATTTTGGATTACTTGGAGTTTATTGTATTACATTTGGCTGCGCTAATCCAAACTGGACATGCATATAATAGTAGTTGTCCTATTATAGTTTTATAAAGCAATAAGGCAGTATTGTATGGTAGTTTAGCTGATTTATTTATTATTGGTTTTAGTTTGTGTAGTTTTATTTTTGCTTGAATAATTTTATTCTCGATATGGTTTTTCCAATTAACTCGGGTATCTAAGAAAAGGCCTAGATATTTTATGGGTTTATTATGAGGATGCCATTGTACAGGTTCTTGATTTAACGGTAAGGGGGTGAGGACGTAGAGTCTTAAGTGAAATATTTTTACTGCTGTTTTTGACGGATTTATTTTAATTTTATTTTTGTCTGACCAGCTGTCAATTTGGTGTAAGTATAATTGAAGTTAATTGGATTGTTGGTGAAGTAGATATCTTTTTATTATTATAAATACCAGTATAATTGAAGATAGATTTTTATTGAGTTTATGGTGGGACTTGACGAATATATAGCCGTGTCATCTGCAAATTGGGCGTTTTTATTGTACTGTTTCGGTAGGTCGGCTACATACAAGTTGCAAAGAGCGGGAGATAACGGGGAGCCTTGGGGAAGGCCTGCTTCAACCGCTGTTGGGTTGGAATGATGGTTATCAACTGTAACGGCAAAAGTTCTATTGTCGAGGAAGTTGGAAATGATTTGTGTAAAATAATGTGGAGTGCCTATTTCTTTCATTTTATAGTTTAGAGCTTGGTGCCACGGTCTATCTAAGGCTTGAGAAATGTCGAGAAAGATTGGTATTGTATGATAGTGTTTTGGAATGCCGTATGGATGTTTTCAGTGATTCTGAATAGTTGGTGTTGTGTGGACACTTTTTCTGTGAATCCCATTTGTTCTATGAGTATGGCCTTTGTGTTGTGGAGATGTGCTTTGAATCTTTTGGATATTATTTTTTATAATAATTTAGATAGCGTGGGAAGCAGACTGATTGGTAATTGTTGTTTAGAGATGCTTTCTTGTTTGGTTTTTTAATTGGCAGAATGATTGCATGTTTCCATACTTGTGGAAAATAAACAAGCCTGAGGTATGAATTGAAGATATTGGTCAAATATGCAATGGCTGTTTGGGGAAGGTTTTTCAATATTAAATTGTTCATTTTATCATGTCCACGGGCTTTCTTGACAGGTAGTGATTTGATAATTTTATTTATTTCTTTAGGTGATGTGTAGTATATTTCATGATGCGAGCCATAACTCGTTTCGTGTACTGTTTTGTTGATTGTCAGATGACTAGCGTGCGGTTTAGTACTTATTTAGGGTGAATGTGGATGCAAAGTAATTAGCTATCTCTGCGGCTTTCTGAGCACGTGTGTACATTTTTCCTGTAGGGGTGTCTAGTGGGAGGGCAGTATTCTTTTTTCTTAATATTTTGCTTGTAAATTGCCAGATGGATTTGTTGTTAGTGTTTAGTGATTGGATTAGTATTTGTAAATACTGATTATTGAAGTTTTGATTGATTTGCTCACTATTTTTATTAGTACGTTAAGTTCTAGTTTTAGCCCTGGTGTTCTTAGTTGTGACCATGGTCTGCGGGTTTTGTTTTTGATTTATATTAGATTTACTATTTCTGGCGGAAGTTTATATTGTTTTTTTTTTGTTCGTTTTCTTTGGTTTTAATTCCGTCTCTTTAATTGCGGTGTGTATTATGGTCGTTAGTTTGTTGATTAATTGCTTTATTTCTAATGGGTTGCAGTAAATTTTAAATTTAGGTATTGTTGAGCTAGTTAAATTTTGGATTTTTTTCCAATCAACTTTTAACGTATTTGGATTTGGTACTCGGGCGTGCGATGGGGGTTTTTGATGTGTGGTTATTAAGACCAGAATGTGATCCGAGTCTAGTTCGAATAATGTGGTAGTGTGTAGTTTAATTTTAGGTTGGTAATATTTCTTAAGCGATCATGTGAGTAATATGTGGGCCCTGGAGTTGAAATTAATTTGAGAGTAGTGCGATTTAGTAGTTGAGCTAATATTTTTCCAGTAGCGTTGGTGTTCGAACAACCCCAGTTTGTATTTTCGGCATTTAGGGCCCTAGAAATATGGTGTCACTTAGTTGAAACATATTACTAAAGTTATCCAGGTCTAGTTTATGAGTTAGAGGATTGTATGCTGCAATTGTTGTTTATATTTTATTTTTCATTTCTAATTTAATGGCAACCGTTTGTATATTACGAGTACAAGGGCGAATTATTGGGCAATGTATATTTTTTTAATGGCTATTAGCACTCCTCCTCCTTTGTTCAGGTTTCTGTCGACTCTGTAAATTGAGTAGTTTGGGATATACAATTTATTTTTTCCTTTAAGTGAGTTTCCGTGATGCAAATTACATCGACACGGTGTGAATTTAAAAAGTTAATTAGTTCTGTTTTATTATTGGTTAAGCAGTTAGCATTCCAAATGGCGAGAGTAAAACCTTTAAGGTGTTGTGTTGCCATTATTTCCGTTAATGTAGGCGGAAAACGGAATATTGAATTTTGTTGATTATGGTTGGTATAAGGGTGTTTATGGCATTGATTATATAGGAAGTAATTGGATTAATCATTGTATTTATAATGGGATAGTTGTGGTGTGATTCTTGGGGAAGGTTGGTTGAATTTGAATTGTTGATAGGATTTGGGCGGGCCTGGGATGTGGTACTACTAATATGGATGAAGTTGTTGAGAGTTGGTGCTTGGGGAACAAGAGGGAAAAGGGTGTTATATTGCAGTGGAGTTGGTTGGTGGGAATATCTTTGATTTCGGTTTTGGAGGTTGTTTTGGTTGCCAGTTTTTCCTTTCTCAATGTATTTTTTCAGGTAAGTGCAGCTGCAGGCTCGGCCTCGTGACTGCCTCGACACTTGCGACACTTTGTTACTTAATTACGATTAGGACAAGTTGCTGAGTAGTGATTACCCGAACATTTTTATTTTATTGTTTTTTTTGATCTGCAATGGAGTTTGTGGTGACTTTAGATTTAAGTTATTTGGTGAATGCACTAACATTGGAGATGTCAGCTACAATGATTGGTGGTATTTTATTGGGGGATTCACTTTGATTATAGGAAGTGCGTTGATATGAGCGAATCTATTTTCGGTTGCTTGCTTATCAAGTTCACTTAGAGGTCCGAACCTGTTATTCATCGGCACATTCATTAATAGTGAGTTAGATTTGGTGTTTTGATCACTGTAACTTATCTTTTTGGGTTCACGCTCTATATCAATGTCTGCCACTGACCTTTTTTTGGAGTCTGAAATCTTATTCTGATAGTTGAACGGTTGGGAGTTGGCTGAGTTGAATCGGTTCCTTGCCATCGGGGCCGGGGGTGTTACGTTAATTGATGTTCTCCCGCGTCACCTCTATATCGTCTTCGTTGAATTGGTTTGGATTATCTGGGATGAAACTTTCCATGGTAGTTGACTGGTTCTCACTGTTGTTAAGAACAAGTAAAGCAGCACTTACGACTTCACTTGTTGGAGGGTCATAGCTGCATGCTATTCATTACACTAATTTCACTGAGTCGCACTTCACAGGAATTATTTCGATGAATTATTTATCAGTAGCACTTGTGTGGTTCACTTCCCTAGATAATAATTTAGTTTTGTGGCGATGTGTCGCGTGGCTTCCCGCCAGTCCGTTATTGGAGGGGCGAACTACGAAGTAACGGTTTTGTTGCAACAGATTTGGCTGGGTCGCACAGCAAAGCTCTGGCTTCCTCTCACCACCACTGTCGGGCGAAGAATGATCTTTAATATGTCATAGATTTGTTTGTTTCATTAAGGACTCGGCATTTACGTATTTAGAACATTTATAGGAACTCAAGTTTACAGGATAAGCGATGACATCAAACACTCGACTTGGATTCTGAGGGTAGTATCAAAAACAATTGGCGTGTCAGTGTCGAATGGAAAATAATGCTTGTGGGAATTGTTCTGAACTTGGGATAATTGAATTTAAAATACATGTTTAACTTGCGAAATTGAACTTTCACTGAAATTTACTTTAGTTCACATTCCTTCCTTACAAATGTCCATTGATACACGTATGTCAATACGCTACTATAACGATATTATTACTTTTTCGCATACTCCATGCGGATGCTATCTGCTTCAAAAGGCAGATCTACTGGTTAGAATGAATTGTGAATGTTATAAAATGTATTAACATTTTTGGAACTTGTGAATACTGGGGAGCCGTCTTAATATCTATATTTAAATGTATATAACAATTTACGCAGCACTGTTTTCTTCTTCTTCTCTCCTTCCTTTTTTAGGCTGCAGCCTGTCTTTTTAAGTAATCCGTTCCATTTTCTTATATATTTAATTTAAAATATTTTGTATGGTTTCGTACACAATTTTATGTAAAAACATTGGCTTCCTAAGAAGGTTGCGAAGGGAAGCGAGTGTTTTGATACGTGTTTACAACAATCTCCGCCTATTTCGCGCGTGGAAATATTTTCAAACGCGTGGAGGAAGGAGGCAATTTTCAGAGAGAGGTAATTCTGGAAGCCAATTGCTGAGTCTTTCCTGCTCCCAACTTCAGGATTAATCGACTCGTGTAGTATTTTTAAAATTTATACGGTAATTGCTAAACAAAGGGAATTTAAAATATTTGGAATAAAATGTGAAAAATAGAGGTGAAAATCAGGAATATCTAACTAGCAACAATGTTCATGGCAATATGTGCTAGCGTTGTGTCCGAATATCCGCTCCACCCCGCTAGGAACTTCAAACGTATGTGGCGGAGACACGAAACGAGCCTTTTGTAAAACGGCTTGAAGAAAATACTTGCGTTGGTACTGCGTAAGGATTGACTGTCATTAGAATTTAGCTTCATTTTTTATCATAAAGTACTCGATAAATAGATTCAGACGTACTTTTTTCGCTGTAACTTTGACTCACTAGCGCTTCAACTTATCGTACGATAGAAGTTCTTATGTTCAACTATTTTAAGTTAAAATTAATAGTCAGTAATATTTACAAACGTAATTCTGATTATCTCATCAGCAAACAATTGTAATATAAAAAACTATAATGTATTGCAAAGCTAGTTTTCATAAATCAAAATTTCGAACGGAATTACTGCAAACACGTAGGATCGAACACGATACTATATTATTGCAGAACACTGTCTGTAAGCGTTACACAACGCTAATGTGCGTGGAGTGGATTGTTAACTTCAGAAAATATCTCCGTTTATTTTTCATTCCCCTTAAGTGGGAACCCGCCCCTCTTGCATTTCCCCTCTTTCGCAGTGCCGTGGCCGTTAACCCTGACTCTTTCGCCATGTCGCAGTACGGTCGGTCTGCCGAGGAGCGAGTCGTAGCGTTGGTTGAAAGTGGGAATCTCTCTGCTTCGAAAGCCGGGCGTAGGTACGGATACCTCCCGTTTCTGCACATGGAAAATCCTTTGAAAATGCTTAGAAACAAGAATTTAGGGTGATATTATTTTGACGAGAATACGGATGTAAACATTAGTGTCTCTTAGCTCACTCTCAACGTGGGCTTGATGAATAGAAGATAACCATTACCACCAGTCCTAAAAATGCTAATGGCACACAGATTTTTTGCAATATTGTCATTTCAGTTTCGTAATTTATTGATTTTAATAGCAGCCCACCGGGGCGTATTTTCAAGGTTATCCTACAAGGAATATATATTATAGGTTATCTTATAATGACAATCCCAATATATCATGTGAAAAAGTGTTTTAATTTTTTTTCAGTCGATATGTGTCAGTTGATACCTATAGAGTAAGTCAGTCCTCAGTTTGTAGAATAATTACAGAAATATCTGAAGTGGTATCAAGAAATGTTAAAAAGTTCATAAAATCCCCTTCATGTGTTGTAAAAATACTGTACGCCAATAATTATGCTTACTATTCAGGCAAAATCGGAAAAAATTACCAATAGCAATTATAACAGGACTAAACGCATCGAAGCAACGAAACGAACTTTACAATTTATTTTCTCTTGTTAGTCTGTCGATGAAACCAGATGCTATTCATACGCTTAGAGGAACCGCCAAAATTCTAAACGAGATCGACACAACCTTCTAAATTCACATCAAGTAACGAATTAAGCAATGTTGCCAAATATTATGTAGCGAAACATTGCCTGATGGCGACTCTCGAATAAGTGGGATCTATGAATACGAAACTGTCATAAGGATTCACTTATAGGTAAATGCTCATTACTTAAACTTTTACTTATCGTATAAGTGTCGACTATGAATAGGGCCCTTAGTCTCAGATAACATCACGTTTAAAATGACATTGCGCAACTCAACATCTGTCCTTCCCTTGGACACGAAGTGATCGATCAAACAAACCCAGAAAATACAATATTACACATAGGTTAAGAGACCTGGGTCCAATGGAAAAAGGGGGATTTCTTATTGACTATTTAGCAAAGATTTCGTAATATAGTTGCAGCTAAAATTGAAAAATACTATCGCAAACAAAGTCACAAAAAACTATCCAATCCCTTTCATAATTTTGGGGTAAAATATTGAAAATATTGCTGAGGGTTCCAATGGACCCCGGTTGCCTGAATAAGAGTTAAAGAAGGTAACTGATTGGAAGCAAATGTCGCTTAATTTTTTAAATTCTAGTGAACCAAATTTATGAAAAAATGTGTTAAAATGATAGGACAATGGAATATCGAAGGAGTTTATAACCAAATTTTCAAAAATCGATTAAAAATACATTTTTCAAATACTTTATCACCGATTTACCCAAAATTTGGGGAACATATTGGTGACACATTGTACAAAATTTCATTTTTGTTTTTACATACTTATCCGTTTTATAGTGATATTTTTAATTACAACAAAATTTGAAAGTGTAATACAATTATGAACATATTTATTTATTATATCAAAAAGTGAAAAACCTATACAGTTTCCTTTCACTTTTTGCTTTCTTTCACTTTTTGCTTCTTTTTGAAATAACATCATGTTTTGAATCATCGCAACAATTGTGAGCACTGAAACATCGGGGCAGATAGAAGGTACTATTATTCACCGAAATATATTATTTGAAAGTTTTTAAGGGTTTTCAAATTCATTAATTAATTTTCAGATTTTCACGATATTGATTATGTGTTAGCTGGAGAATAAGTTACTTTTTAATTGAAACAAAAAATCCATTTTTGTGATTCGAACAAAGAAAAAAAGTACGATTTTATCCATTTTACTATTATCTTGACTTTTGCACAGAATCGTGAAAGAATTTTCAGTGTAAAAAATATTTGACAAAGAAAACAAAAGAACTGATGTACACTCTTGGAAACATAAAATTTCGCGTCGAAACTGCCTTGGCGAGAGGTGATGGCGCTGGACATCCTGCCTTGCCGACAGCGCTATCCTACCGTGTTTATTTCCGAACCTAGTTCTGGTCGATCGAGCTAAGAAGCATTTAATTTATCTCATTGGGAAAGCATTTAAAATATTTTAAACATCCATTGGAGCAAAATAGTTGTAACACTGAAGGAAAAAGACTTTCCGTGATTCCTGGCCAGTAAAAGGTCAAATAACATTAATTTTTGTAAACGTAATGTTTCTTTTCAAGTTTTTTGTTACTATAAAATGTGTTAGTATAAGAGGGAAGCGCTGCAAGAGCGAAGAATGGCTCAGTATCTAAAGTGTTGTTCTAAGCACTGGTGAAGTTGCGGGTTCGGTTCCCACCTACAACAGATATTTTATTCCAGTTGCTACAGTGCAAAGTAAAATCCAGTAAATTATAAATTTTACATTGTGTCCGTGCAATTTTAATGCATAAAACGGTGAAAATTCGCTGTCGCGGAAGAAGGCGAATATTTTCAATTTGTGAAGAAATTAGAAAATTGATCAATTGTATTTTAAAGAATTTAAAAATTGTGCATGATGTAGAGTGGAGATAACAAAATATGAGTCCTGGTATTGCTCCGAGTCATTTTATAACGATTTAGCCTATCGCAAGCGGTGTTTTGGCCCGCCGTATGCGTTTGGCAGATTTCTAAAAGATTTCAGCCCAGCATGAGCAGGAACCAATAACACCAAAATTATTACATAATTATTTTTTTATTTGAAACTAAGCAACCAAGTCCCACTCACGTGGAACAATCAAAATATGTAAAAATTAAATGTTGGCCGTTAACATTAATCAGGGGTCCTAGTTGAAAATGGGACTTTCCATTTCAGTCTGTTTTGGAGAAAAAACAAAAAAATGGCATATCGATTGTTTAAAAGCATTCATGATTGTTTACGCACGCACGTGGTCTGCAACCAACCTACGTCCGCCCCCTCCCCTCTCCGCTCGGCGCGCCGGACAGCGAAGGCGCAAATCCGTTCTCTTTGTCACGCATCGCCGGCTTGCCACCCTCTTAGGCAGCGACGCCGCGTCCTTGTCGCATTGCGTTTATGACACCCATTTGCGCTCTTCGCGCGATTGCGGACGCCCCCCAGCCAGCGGCTCGGCTAACGTGCACCGCGCGGCCCCGCTGGTGGTCTCTGAGGTAAGCAAGCCTTTTTCCCAGCGGTCGGCCCGAGCACCCCCCCCCCCGCCACGCCTCGTGGTAGCACCCCGCTCCAGGGAGGGCGGGTTCTATAATATTCGTGCGCTACAACCGCGCCCAGCAGAGACACACAGACATTCATGAGAGTAGTGAAACATGTGAAGGCAGAGGCAACGTGGAGCACAGCGGTCTTGTCACGTCCTGCCTCCGCTGCCTGACACATGTCAATCATTCTGGCCTCAGACTGCCCCATGCCGATGGTCGCACGAGGGCCTGCCCATCTCGGCATTCATCAGGGTTGAGGCTGTCCACCCACATAAACTGGATGCCACGACAGCGCGCATTGCTGCATGCGCGTCCGGGGGCTTGCAAGCAATTCGCTCAGAGGCGCACTGACGTGTTCAGCGACCTCCGCGCAGCGAGACATGGGACGAGCTCAGCGCCTCAAATAGCAGGTAACCTGTTTCTGCCTCTTAGCTGAGCTAAGCTTCTTCAGGTTCATACCTTGCAAGATAGGACAGTTAAAGCGCATTAAATTGGATTGAAACTATTTCTCTCATCATCATGCAAGGCTAGTTATTGGATTGAGCCATTTGTGTCAATTAGATAATTCGTCATTGTAAAGATTCCTGATTAAGTTTTAGGATTTAGTTTTCTGTAATACCTTTTGTAGCAATTACTGCTCGGAGCCCGGGCACGCATTTTGTATATAGTAGTTTTACAATGTTTTTGTTTCACCATGTCCTCGCTCTTAGATTGTAAGTGTACCATTTTATTAATCCAAGAGGCAGCTATAGAATTAAATTAGTATTTAAGGCCTTCGCTTTCTATTCATTCGGGCCGATCCCTCATTTCGTCGTTACGAAGGTGGTCCTCCAGCTTTTATTTAGTAGCCCTCTGGCTACATCGCCTGAGCTACCGGAGGCCGGATATGTGTTGTGTGCTGTGCCCGTTCTATAGCCCAACGGTACGGTCCAGCGCTGTTGGCTCATTCTATGGTGGTGGCGCCGTGTGAGAGGTGGTACCAGGTGAAGTACCGCGTCTGCAAGCGCTCGCACGACAGGACGCGCGTGCGCCTAACAAATAAAACATATTGTTTTGGTCCTCTCTGGAGCCGGATGTTTGAAACCAGTATTTTCCAAAATTCTTTATTTTCATGACCCTCATCTCTACTTATCTTTTGTGCTTCGTTTTTGTTTTCAAAAATTTAATTTGTTGTTTTGCCACGTATTGTAATTCGGCCGCATTCATTTGTATACTGCCCTTCTTGGAATTTCGTAGCTAGAACATTTGGCGAATGCGCCAAAGCAATTGGTTTGAAATTCTCTTCCTCGAGTGCTGAGATTTCTAATTTGCATTCGGCGAATGCGCCCAAAGCAATAGACAAAATTTACTCATTAAATGGAAAAAGGTTACGTTTAATGTGTACAGATTGTACATGCTAATCATCGTACTGTGTAAGATTTATGCGTATTGGTGTTGTGTTTTTTGTTAGTTTGTTAATCATATGCCATTGTGTTATTGCGGCCAGTGTTAAGGTCTAGTATCATCACCCGGCCTAGCATGAGGAGGCCGTGAAGCAAATCCTTGTTAGTGCAACGTGCGTCCCTCTGGGGAAAGACTTGAATTTCAGCTCGTTTTTGTTACATATAAATTTAATTATTTCTAGTGAGGCGCATTCGAAGTCTCAAGTGAGGCAGGAGGAACAGCTACCTGAACTAATACGAAGCATTTAAAGCCGACATTACAAGGCCAAATTTGATGCAGAAGGCTTAGACTTTGAACGCACGGGATGAATTTTTGATCAACAAATTATTGTGAGACTTTAGGCACGCTTCAGACACTCTGCGTCAAAATTCAAGCTTGTAATTTGCATCTCAAGAATATCAGTCGCAAACATTGCGAAACTTTGCCGGGTGCTCATCACATATTCACTTGAAATTGCCAGAAATTCGTCTCTCGCAATTTTCTGGGGAGAACATACAGCTCGTGGAGTTCATTTCGCGATGACATTCAAGGCCTGGTTAATCGACAATCGTTCCATTCAGATATTAATAATTTATTATTTAATTAATTCCTCGATGAGAGAAGCTAAATTAATCGTTCAGAACATTCCATTTTCTGCAGTAAATTTCCGTAGCTTGGGCAGCTAGAGTCCAAGGTCTGATATTTTAGAGCTCTTGTTAATCCACATGTACAGCATACTAATTCGCCATCATTAGTTCATGGATCAAGCCTCATCCCTTCAAAGTTAAATTTGGATCATTTTTCATCTAATGTAAAGCGTTGAAAGCATTAGGATCACGCGTAAACGTACAAGCTTTATTGTTGTCATCACTTCTCAGTCGAAAGTTTAGATCAGCACATTCTCCAAGACTGGGAAATGAGTGTGGACAGAAATTTGCTTCCTGTTTCGAGGATTTCACTAAATTTGTGCAAAAGCGTTTGCAAGGCTCTTGGCGGAGCAACGGGCCGGGGACCGCCCTCTCATTAAGCGGCCCCCCGCGGTAAAACACAGAAAGACCACGTGACACTCGCTCTTCCTCCCACGCCCACGTGGTCTGTCTGTGTGGCAAGTGAATTACGAACTTTGAGCGAGTCTTGTAAGAGTTCATTGACTGGTCGGCGAACATAACGCTTCAACGTTCGTAGAGAGGAAAACAATTTATGGCTTTAATTGTTTAAGAAGTCGTACGCAAATGCATCATTGCCTTCGTCTCTGCGTTGTAAAACGTGTGATGGTTAGCCATCCACGTCGTGTTGCTATCGTGGACATCGTCCCCGAGTACAGCAAATACTTGCGCACAAGTAGTAAAATGTAATGATACATGGGTAATTATGTACCATCTTGCTTACTCGCTCACGCCGGCTGTCACATGTGAAGGATGCGCGAAGTATGACGCCGCCTGAAACGCGCTTTGACTCAGGTTGGACGTCAATCTCATAACTCACAAGTTCGCTTAAATCATTAGGCTGCCCTATGAAAAAATACTCAGTCGTCATTGCCCGGGATTTCATCAAGCAAATCAGTGTGCCGTAGTCGGCGGATACAAGCGTCCGGTTTCTTCAAGGACAGGAACAGTGTCGGAGAAGCTAACATTTTAGTTTGCCCCGAATCATTCACAATCCTGCCAGTTTTCAATCATTTTGAATTGATTCAAAAGGAACTGTACCGATGCATGTCGATCGCGAAATCCGTGTTCAATCGGTCGAAGCCTATTGACATGCTGTTAGGAGCAAAACACCTTCTTCAGTGTTCGCGCCCCTGGTTAAGCTAGTTGCGTGACAGCGAGCATGCCGCTAGTGATAAATCT
>BOPP01000469.1:0-26727 GCA_017312745.1 Gryllus bimaculatus
GTTCAGGTAATGCAAAGATTATATTGACAACAGTTTTCTAACTTCAATTTAGCAATCGAATTTTATAGGAAATAACTGTGACTATTACATTATTTGAAAATAGAAAGTTAGTTAATTTTAAGAAAACCCATCTAGAAGTGATAATTTCTTCTAAAGTAACAGAGCTGCATTATTTCCATCTTCATGACACTTCTGATTTCCGGACAACCTTCCATTAAATCTGATTACAGGTCAATATAATTATACATTCTGGTGCGAATTTCAGGCCGCTGAGCTCTAATAGTTTAGGAGATAGAGCCATTTTGAAAAATATTTGCGAACATTTAGCAGATCTCAATAATAGCAAGTCTTTACTTAACTTCACTGGGAACACATTTACCCGATATGATGGAAACATGACCTTTCTCAAACTACAAGATTAAAAACAACATGCGAGTTTCTTCTCTAAGAAATGATTTATTTATCTATTTGAACATATTCCTAGTTATTTAATTTGTGTTCTGGTTCAAAAAGTAAATTCGCGATCCATGGATCACGAAATCGTCCAATTCGAATGTACGGATTTTCTTGAAAACACGGGACCAAGCAACGGAAATTTTATAGGAATTCACTGTAAATCTTTTCGAATAGAAAGCTTAGTTTTAAAGAAATAGCCTTAGATTGAATTTCTCTTCTTAACTTTAGAATATTTCCAATCTCATGCACGTTCTGATTTCCGGAGAAGCAACTCCACTTAAGACTCAGATTACAATCAATTATATATAAATTTCGTAGTTGCTGAATTTCAGCGCGTACTCTAAAGTTTAGAGATAGAGCCATTTAAGAATAATTTTGAGAGCTTGCAAGCAGATCGCCAAATACAAGGTTTTATTTTAAGCTTCCTGAGGCCAACAATTTTCTCCCCGGATTGGAAAACATGGACTTTTTCTCAAACTACAAAGAAATTTTAGAAAACATGCGTTGTCTCGTAGAAATGATTTATGTTATATATTTTGTGGAAATATTCCAGTTTAATTGGTGTGTTAAAAATGTAAAGTTTTCGTCGATCCATGGATCGACGAAATACGTCCGATTTTCGAGATGTAACGGATTTTTTTGAAAACCACGCGACCAGCACGATATTTATAGGAAATTCACTGTATATTCATTTTTCGATAGAAAGTTAGTTTTAGAAAATCTCCTTAGATTGAGATTTCTTTCTATGTAACGTGTAGAAATTTCCTCTCACCACCCGTTCTTTGATTCCGGAGAAACTCATTAACACTCAGATTACAGGTCAATTATATTATATTCCTGTGCGAATTTCACCATGTAGCTCTAATAGTTTAGGATGATAAGAGCCATTGAAGAAATAAATTTTTGAGAGCCTTGCAAGTATGCCAAATACAAAGCTTTTATTTTAAGCTTCCTGGAGGCCACATTTCTCCTCCGGATATGAGAAACGTGACTTTTTCTAAAACTACGAGAATTTAGAAACACATGCGTGTCTCTAGAAATGATATATGTTATATATTTTGTGAAATATTCCAGTTTAATTTTTGTGATAAAAAATGTAAAGTTTCGTCGATCGTCCTATTTTCGCCATGTAACGGATTTTTTTGAAAACCACGGATAATGCATGAAATTTTATGGGAAATGCACTGGTGTAATTCATTTTTGGATTAGAAACCTAGTTTTTTAGAATTACGCAAATGTATCGTCATCAGAGTCAATTTCTTCCTAGTAACTGTAGAATAATTCCATCTCATGCCCGTTGTGAAAAACGGAAAAATTCTATTTAAGACTCAGATCAAAAGTCAATTTACGTAATATTTGGTGTGCGAATTTCAGCGCTGTAGCTCTAATAGTTTAGGAGATAGAGTTATTTGAAATAATAATTTGCAGAGCTTGCAAGATGCGAAAATACATAGCTTACTTTTAAGGTTCCTGGAGGCCACATTTCTCATCCAGATAAGAGACACACGACTTGTTCTAAAACAACAAGAATTTAGTAACACATGCGTGTGTCTAGAATTGATTTATGTTATATAGTTTGTAAAATTTTTAAGTTTAGTTTTTGTGTTAAAAAATGTAAAGTTTCTTCGATGGTAAATTCATTTGTGCTTTTCATTTTTTTATTTGAAGCATAGTTTAAGAGGAAATCGCGAATGTATCGCCAAAAATGTCAACTTTTTTATGATAGCAGTGTAGAATTTTTCTATTTCAATCACGTGGTGATGAACGGAGAATCTCTATTTAAGACTGACATTAAAGGTCAATATACATATTATTTCGTGTGTGAATTTCATCGCTGTAGCTCTCATTGTTTGCATTGTATACCTGGGTTACATAGTATAGTAACCTATACCTGGTTACAAATGTCTTAAGTGCAAGTCAGAACATTTTTAAACGACTGTTCAACTTCCCTAAAGATGTCAAAGGGGATAGGCTGGCATTTGTGGAGGCTAACAAAAGGTGTGTCAGGTTTTTTACCTACAAGTCAGAAAAGCGTTCAAAATGTAATTGGACTTGTTCTATTTGCAACAGGGCTTATCACAAACTTGTACATTTCGATAAGTTTCAATCTAAAGCTCCCCATGCAGCTGTTAGGTCAGCTGCAACTGCAGTCAGTCCAAGCCTTGGTATTAGTTGACCTCTGGCCTCTGTTTTCGCTGGGAGCGCGACGCATTTTGGAGTTGGCGGTGGCGTGCGCTCTTTTCGACCTTTGCTATCGACAGAGGGGCAGCGTCGGAAGGCTACTAAATGATAAGTGTTGTGAGATTTCGTTTCTGGATGTCGAGAGAATAACGGCAAAGATTAATTCTAGTTTGCCTGTGTATTAAAGACAGAATTGAAAAAGAAGCAAATCTGTGACATGTTTAATATTTGAACAGATGTTTTTAGAACTATAGCAAAGAACCAAGAGAAAGAGGCATTAATAATGATTTCTGTTTGAGAGTATAATTTTTGTATTATAGATGAAAAGTTTTGTAAAGTAAAATAAGATCTTTTGTAAAGGGAAATAAAGAATTTGAATCGTAAGTAAAAGCGGATTTGTTATGTAAATTTGATGTAAAAGTAAGTCTGTGCAAACGTGTGTATAATAAAATAATAAAATAGTAAAATTGCAAATGGGACCCCATTGTTTAGAGTAATTGCGAAAGGGTATCACGAATTGATATTCTGTAGATAAAAGAATCGATATTTATTTATCAATTATATGTTAGTCGTTGCTTTTTATTTCAAGGATTGAATAAATCCTCATTTTACCGAAATTTTTGTTAACGTTTAGTTCACATGCGATTTCCATCTAACGCTTCATCCTGCCTAGACCCCTGTACCTTCCAGATTATTCATATAATAATTCATGATTAATGTGGCAAAGTATCGTCACAGTAGTAACGCGGCGCCACGAACTACCGGAATTAGTGGGTTCGATTCCGCGACCACCGTACAATTTCCGGCGCTTTTGGAGTCGCACACTCCCGATCTCTCGCATACGTCTCTGGATTTGTCCATCACCATATCTGTCTCTGCTCACACTGCATACGCATCACCTCCACTCACGTCAGCTCTCACTCACACTCCCGTAGGCTTCTATCTACACATTCTATTCATCGGACATCTCCCGGGCTCCTCTGACTCCGCCCTCTCCCCGTACGCTTCTGTCACAAACGAACTCCACCTCTCGCTCGCGCGGTATGCTTCTGTCTGTCCGTCTCTCCGGGCTTCATCTGCAGCCGTCTCCTCCCTCGTCATGTGTCTAGCTTAGTCAGTCTGTGGGGATGTCTAGTGTCTGCGTCTAGAGAAGTGATTCGTCGGTTTGGTCACGTGAAAAATGAATCCCAGGTTTCTGTTCTTGGGCATCCCTGAGTATTGCGTCACCGGATCCCCTTCTCATTTGTCTTGTCAGCCGAGGGCAATCCCAAAGTGCTTCTTCACCGTCGGAGTTGGGGAAGTATCTTCCTGCATTTCCCAGATGTCGCACTTAGTGGTTCCCCGAAGGCACCACCAATGATTAAGGTTCATCTGAAGGACCCTCATTCATCCAACTTCGTTCCGCCTTGCGAAAAGCCTTTTGGTAATAGAGCACTTATAACTAACAGTTGCATGTGCCCCTCTGTATTTCCCATAGAGGAAATAATTAGGGGTCTTATTGTAGGTCTCAACAAAATGCCTTCCCTCACGACATCAATGAAAATTCTTGAAACTATCAGGCCCTATACAGTTTCTTGACAGGTGCCGAAAAGACCATCGCTTATAACACGATGTAACAACTATCTTCTCCCGAATGCGACACCTAACCCAGCCAATCTGAATTTCGTTCAATCGAACCGCTTTCCTGGCTTGATCTGCTGGTAGTGCAATCACGGTCGTTTGGATGCCACCGAAGGCGGTGCGAATGGACTTGGCTATTAGTTTCCTGTCCTTGGCTCCCTCCTGCTGACTCTCAGAGCCCTCAAGCGTTTCTCTGTCTCTCGTGGCTTCATCCAGATATTTAATCTTTAGGAGTATTTTCCGCTTTTCCTTTCAATTGACCGGCCACTGCAGTCTGAAACTGCGCTGTCTTCGAGCAGTCCCTCTCCAAAAGCATGTCTCCCGAGCCTTTCTTATTTAAAGCACATTCAAGCCCAGTTCTTCAAGCTTTCCGGCTTGGATGGAGCCCCGCTGAGGGAGGGGGTACTTGGAAGGAAAACATCATGTATAACCATGTTCTAGCAGTCGAGGATCAGCTCAGGCACAAAGTGTGCCCGTGCAGGGGACTAATTGATGAGGGCAATTGACGCTCCTGGAAACACCAATCTATCAATCGTAACAGAAATGTAAACTAGTGGTGCTAGAGATTGGCACAGACTTCCTAGGACTAGCTCGTTCCCTAATTCCTTTGATTTAGGTCTATAGTTTTGGTTTTGCCCCAGCCTCTTCCCAGCTGCCATCTACATCCCAAACTACATTTTTCCATATTTTCTCCATTTTTGCCTCCCCCAAACGTAGAACTGATACACGACTTTAAGAATATTATAGAAGAGTAAAACCTCATCTTATATGTAAATTTTCGTTGAAACATTTGGAGCTGTTTTTGAGAAGACGTTTGAGCTTTTCTCAAAATGCGCAAATTGCGTATTTTTACTCACAACTTTTGCGTTTTAGAGAAACTTCACAAGAAATTATTTGAAGCTATTGTACTCACAAATGGAATCAGAAATGAAAAAAAAACTTGCTTATATGTTTCGTTTAGGATGCCCAAACAAAAGATAAACTTCAGAATTGTGTACATTGTTAACAATAAGAGATTATTAATTTTGTCTTATTATAGAATACTTTCAGTTTATTGCTCATTTTTATTGAAGAATATACGAACGTGAGTGCCTTATTCAATTATTATTTTTGCTGCAAATTAATGCATTCCCATTGATCATAAATCTAATGATGCAATTCATGCAAAAAAATTAATAAATGTGTTGTAAATATACCTTGCTAATTTATAAGATAAACATATATTACTACTGAGAAAAATTAATGGCTTTTCCTTGGAGAAATTGTAGGTTGTTGTGTTTTTTAATAAAATACATTAATTATTAAAAGAAATGTTTATTTTTTTATGTTCAGGCAGTTATTGCTGGAATTATGTTATTTTTATGTCGGTATTACACATTTCAAAATGATGTTCTAGATAATCCCATTGCCTGTCAAGAAATGGTGTTCATTTCATAAATTGTGATCTTATATTAAAATAAAAATATACATACGAAATAGGCTCTTAATTCTATACATATACATATATCACATCTGTCATCATGGGACTTTCCATTTAAATGTTCTTCTGACTTAGGGTGAATCACTCCATCCTTCAAGTGACATTTAAGTTGAGCTAAAACGGTATTTAACAGTTATGAACAATTATTTATAAAGTATAATTTTTGATATATTATTGATGTTGCTTGCTGCATTTTAAGTAATACATGTATCTATTACTCACAGAAGCAAGTACATGATAGAGTATAGAACACAATAAGACTGTATGAGGAGAACAAATTATAATATGAACAATATCCTTAACCTCTGATGTGTGAGCAGCTTGTATGTACATTAATTTGCAACAAATTTTAGCTCAATGTTGAAATATTCAGGATTGAAAATGTATGTTTAATCAATAAGTCTGATCCACAAAATTGAACAAGAATGAGGTAATTTTCTCAGTGTACCATTATGATTATTATACTAATTGTCAAATTTGTGCAAATATAATATTTTACTCCAATCATGATTACCATCTCATTACCTTCAATTATTTTAATGTCACAAATATGAATATTCTTGAAGGTAGCAAACTCCTTAGATGCCATCACAATGCACTTGGGAAAAATTATTTTGATTGCTCAGTAATCTATACACATGCCACTATTTTTCACATTTATCTTGTCTGTGGCAGCAACAATGACGAAGATGATATGCACTGTTAGTCTGTGTAGACCTATAAAGTCTTCAAGCAAAATAAAATTGGAGCACTGCGCACAAAATTCATAGTTGCATTTTAGTAATAGTCCTTCAAAACAGTCTCATATAGAATTTCGATAGCTTCAATATACACTTTTGTTTCATTATCAAATAGTTCAAGTGGTCTTGATGTAGCTCATAAATCTCTCAATTATTCCATTAACTATTGCAATTCATCATCTTCAGAATGCTGAAATTACACACTTTTGTTTACAATAAGTCAACTCAAGGGAAGATAGGAACATCTAAAAAGAAATGTTGGCACTCCTTTCTTCTATTGTCTATGATAGGATCCTCTGCTGGCATATGTATTCATTGGTATGGATGGATGCTTTGTGCCATAAATATCACTCTGGTCGTAGTCAACATCATAATAGATGCCACTCTGGTTCTGGAAAAACAATAAAACATAGATAATTGGTTTGATGGAAGGTGATAAGTTAAACTATTATAAAACTTAAAAATAAAGAAACTATAATAATAATAATAATAATAATAATAATAATAATAATAATAATAATAATGATAAGTAGAAGAAGAAAAAGAAGAAGAAATCTTTGAAAAATAGATTTAAATAAGGGGAAAATCTCTATTTTCAATAATATAGTTGTAAGAAGATATCAAAAAAATTGAAACTTCGCAATTTTCTAAAAATCATATTTCAAAGACTCGCGCCATCCATTTAATACTCCTTTACACTAAACGAGGACAAAGCTTAATCACAAAATTATAAGCAATTTTTGAAAAATTTTTGAGATAGTGGTCGAAGCTTCAAGTAAAGTGTCCTCTAAAATCAAAATATCTGTTGCAAACACGTAGGTTCTTGAGTTCCTTCAAATCGATTGAGAAAAATTAATTTTGGAGAAAATCGTGTGAACGTTTTATGCGCTACCGATGACCACAGGCAGTTAGGCAGTCATGCAGACAGGCAAGCAGGCAGGCCGAAACACACAGACAGACAGAGAGACAGACAGACGATTAGCCATTAATCGATTTTTCGGTGTCAAGGACTCATAAAACATGGATTTCGACTACACAACGTGTTAGACGAAGTAATTTACTACGCACAGAAACATGATTTGTTCACTTTTTTGTTACCACGGCGTAGCAACAAGAGTTTTTTCTCGCGAAAAATCGTTTTCCGGAGCACGATTACACTTTATCTTCTCCCGAAGTAAGGTGAGGAAGTAAATAGAATGAACAGAAGTACGAAAACATTGACATTAAGTCTCAAATATAAAGCAATAAGTGTTGTAATCGTGCTCCGAAAAACAGCGAATTCTCGTGAGAAAAACTTTTGTTGCTGTATTTAAATATTTGTCGAAGAATTGCCGTGTTTGCATTTACCTAACAGTTACCAGAAGTTTGTTCCACACTCTGGTCATTGCTACTATATAAGATTTATTGTAAGCTTTAGTATTGCTTTTAAAAATACAGCTAGTCAGAATTTCTGGAATCTTCATGTTTTAAGATAAGAAAAATATTTTATGACGAGTAACGTACACCTTAATATAGAATTTTGAAAATAAGACACAAACTATGAAACTTGCGTTGTCATTTCAAATTCAATGTGTGATGCTTTGAAGTATCCTGATACGTGATCGTAATTGAAACACATGCATTTTTAACATATTCATGAAGAACATCAGTGGTTGATTTCCTTACATTGCCATACGCAACATCATAATCAAGGAGGAGGAGCAACAGGGATTTTCTGGTAGTTCTTTGATTTTGTCCAGAAGACATTTGTAAGAACATTTAAGTGAGTTCATTGAGGAACACACTTCGCCTCAAGATATCCAAACCAGGTTTCTTAGTTTAGGAATTTATGAATGGTCAGGCTGAGATTTTTCACACCAAAGCAGAAAGGTCACAATCGTTTTGTTAACACAGATTAAGTTTTTAAGATTAAGTTGTTCACATTTTAAGGGGTTTACCTGGGCTATTTCTCAGTGACTAAGTAAGGATACGAAATCGTGATTTGTTTTGCTAACTAATAGTCTGCAGTGCAGAAGTGGCATCGGAATGTATTTCAGGAGGGAGGGGAACGGACAATTTCATTTTGGAAACACCCCATAAAAAGTTTTGACATACATTGTTTTTAATTGTTAACTTGAAATTTAAAAATGTATATTCATAAAATATACTCCTTTCAAATATGCAATCAGAATATCCTTTCGAATCTGCAATCGATTAGTAATAATTGTATTCAGTAAATTTTATAAAAATACAAAAATTCCACCAGAAATGGCGCTGGTTAAGCAGGGAAACAAAACCAATTATGTAAAGAAGACGTTTTCTAAAAACAAGCAAACAAACAAACATAATAGTGGGCAGAAGGCGACTGCGACTTATAACAGACTGTGCCAAAGCCTGTATGTGGTTCTGGACGTGGATCAGCTACGATAGATGCCTACGGCTGGTCGAACGGGACCAGGCGGAGCGGAGAGATAGGCGAGACTGTGAGTGACGAGGTAAGGGAGGGGAGGTGCGGAGAGAGGCCTGACAAAGAGATCATAAGCGAGTCGCCAAGAGAGAGGAGAGAGGAGAGAGGGTGACGGGAAAATGGAAACGATTGATTGATTATATCCTGTTTCCGGGCGCGTCAACTGCTATGAACATTAGTACCGTGAGTGTAATGCATGTTTTTATCAACGGAACGTGGCCGTGTTCTTTACTCCTGGCTGGTGAGATCCGGCGCCGACCTACTAGTCGGTTTGCGGGGTTTTCGCGATCAATCACATCAACAAGGGAACCGCCCCAGCCGGGACAAGCTCTGACCTGCCGACTGGACACAAGAGTAGCGTGGTGAAGGGTGGAGGGAGAGAGGACGTGGGGAGAAGGAGATTCGGCGAAGGGGTGAAAAGAGGCGAGGCGGAGCTAGGCAGGTCTATGAATGTCTGGGAGTGGGGCGGGGTGAGCGGGGCTGGGTTGCGTAGGGCTGGGGAGACACTTACGGCAACGGAGGAGCGGCTCTTGGGGCGCGGCACGTGGAAGCTGCGGCCGCCCAGCAGGTCCGCGCGGTCCTCGTCGTCGCCGCTGCTGCAGTTGTCGATGGTGCGCGCGCCGCTGCCTGCGCGCGTGCTGGGCGCCGGCGGCGGGGGTGGGGCGCCCTGCGGCGCGGGCGGCGGCGGCAGGAGGCCGTGCAGCCCCAGGCGCGGCAGCGGCGCCGGCGGCAGCGTGGCTGTGAGGGCGGCGGGCAGCGCTGGGTAGCCGAACACGGCGGACGACGGCCGCGTCGGCACCGTGCCTCCCGGCTCGGGCTGCTGGCACGCCAGCGGCGTCTGCGAACGCGCACCGCACACACCGTTCTTACACTTGGGCACAGCACCCCCACAGACCGCGCGGCGCGCGTGGCACACCGCGGAGAGCACACCGCGGAGCGCACACCGCGGAGCGCACACCACAGACCAGCATCAACACCATGGAGCAGACGCCATGGACCCCAAAAGTCGGCGGCGATGGTGTAACGGTTAGCGTATCGCATTGTTATACCTAAGTTCGCGGTTTCAAACGTAATCGAAGTTGTGGATTTTTAGGGCGAAAAAAATCCTTCGCTCGCTTTCCTTCGGAGGAGAAGTAAAGACGGCTGTTCCATGTAAGTAGATTTACTGCATGTTAAAGAACCTCAAGCCTAAATGATGCATCTGAGCTAAATTCAAATCGCCTGTTTCGTCGTCCAAGATATACCTTCTTTCTCCGCTAGTTGGTGAAAGGAACGCGAAATTTGCGTGATGAAATGTGTCAGACGGAAGAGCAGCATCATGGCCTGAGTCTCGCGACGTAAAATAAGGCATCAAGACATATCAGGGGGAAAAAACACTTTTTTGGTATCAACGAGCTATAAAACTTAGATTATGACTACGACACGTATTTGAGAAAGTCATTTACTACATATAAAAGCATGAAATCCAGTTTTTCGGTGTAGAGTTTTTTGAAATCACTTTTTCCTGTATAACATAATTTTCTCTTTCTACAAGTAGATACGATAAAGTGAAATCTGTCTCTTAATGTTTCTTATAAATAGTTGTACTGTACATTCATATATATATTGGAAGCTTTAAAAAAATGCACTTTTTTGCATAGTCTTTATGTATGAATGGTTCGTTTAGGCCAATAGACGATTTTTGTAGAGCTTCTAAATCAGATGAACATCATCGAAACGAGCATCGCTCTGGGAAAGGAAATTTTCCACCATCCATATTGGCTGGAGTGTCAACTGTTAATGCCTCAAAGAGCCAGTTCAGTGCGTGTAGTTGGAGGTTAGGGATGGTTTTCACGAGCGATTTATATTGTTGATATATTGCTATCATTACCTACACTATTACTGAATATAATATTTTAATATTCGATAACAATCATTTACAAAAAAGCAAATAAAAATGTATATGCACGTGAATTAAGTCATCAAACGAATGTAAACGGTCAGGTTATAAATACCGAATTTCACGGAGTTCGCGTTATTTGCTTTATTAATTTAACTCGCAATATACTAAATTTTAATCACAGAATTAAGAGTAATATAGAAAAGAAGCCATTAATTGCAATTTTCTTGGACTGCAGCTAAAAAAATTCATTGAAATCATGCCAACATCCTCCAGTTGGTGGAAAGGTCAGGAGTAATGAGGCAGGAAAGGTAGGGAATACGAACCAGTTCGCCAATGTTTTGTGAATAATTGTGAACAATTTCTAAGTGTTTGTCACCGACCAATCCCCAATTTCGTTTGGTATCGATGATTGTCAAAGAAATGGTTCAAATGACTGAACAGACTATATTTCTGTTCTACGTTCCTTTCAGTGCCTTCAGAAGTTCCCTTTTACACCGTGAAACCTTACCAGTCACCCCTCCCATCGCGCAAATGTGGCTCATGAGCCCTTTTTCGGTCATTTTGCATACTGTGTTGGACAAGCATAACTCGTGAGCCCATTGCGCTCATTCCAGTTCGGGAAGTCTCTAGAATTGACGGCGTAAGGCCAACAGGAGCTCGGGGCCAGTGAATGTGACCTTCGCTGAGAGGGACTCAATGGACATCTTGGATTACCCTCTTGGGAGGTAGGATATGGGGAGTATATTTGCATCCTTTACCTTTGTTTTGAAGCTGGAGGAAATTAAGGTCAGTTTTTGGAAAATGATCGGTCACGGCTGGTGCATATAAATACGACTAAAGTGGTGGGAGACGGGCCAATGAGGTGCCTTATTTTTTTCCCTTCGACTTCCTAATGCAAGCAAGAAGCGCGCTAACGCTCTAAGGCAGGTTGCGGCTCACCGAGTAGTGGTTGGCCTGCGCCATTACGTCTGCGATCTGCGCCCAGCGCAGACGGTCCTCCAGCGACACCTGGTAGGGCGGGCCGCCCACGGCGGGAGTCTTGACGGTGCCGCCAGCGGCGCCCAGGTACCCGAACACCGGCGACCCCACGGCCGCCTTCTGCTCGCGCTGCCACCGCCGGCTGCGCAGCGCACATGCGCACACTGCGATTAGCTTTGGAGGTCTGACACACATGTCAAAATAGAGAGACCCGTACCAAACTAGAGAGACTCCTGTCAAAACAGAGACCCCTGTCAAAATAGAAAGACCCCTGACAAAATAGAGAGCCCCAGTGAAAATAGGGAGATCCATGTCATAATAGAGAGACCCCTGTCAACACAGAGAGGCTCCTGTCAAAATAGAGAGACCCTAGTGAAAATGGAGAGACCACTATCATAAGAGACCCATCTCAAAACAGAGAGATCCATGTCAAAATAGAGGGCCCCATGTAAAAACAGGGAAACCATTGTCAAAATAGAGTCACTCATAATAGTAAGGAGTAGTAATAATACCCATACAAAAATACTAGTGAGACCCATTGTAAAATAGTATCGAAAGCCATATCTAAATCGTGTTTGGATAACTTAAAAAATTATGAAAATAAGTAATCGAAGATGCATGCTTTCTTTTTCCTTAACAATTTTTCAAATATGTTTTATCAGATTTCATTGTTAGGATGTTCAGCAATAGCGTGATTAGTAGTGTGTATTCCGAGCAAATAATTCTCATAAGCTTGACATGGTGGAGGTTTCATACTTTGAGAGTACTGAAGCGCACTAAGTGCCATTTATTGTAGAAGAAGGGAAACTGGGAGCGTTCGCGGATCCAGACGAGGGGGCCACTCTCCCACAAAGCCAATTTTTGTTTGTAATTTTACTCAATTAAAAAACGAATATTGATCGCACCTCGTCCAAAGAGACGTTCTCAGAATTAATATATATATTTTTTATTTCAAGCTAACATTTTTTATTCCAAAAATATTTACGGAGGAATGCGAATTGAAATTGCCCTCTTCTGAAATACGTTCTGGATCCGCCCCTGAGTGTATTTAATATGGTTTGATTTTTATGTATTTCGTCAAAAAAACAGTAAAAATCATGTTATGAGCTTCCAAACCTCTACCTGCACACTTTACGTACTTGAATGATGAATTAAAGTGTCAACAGAGCGTGATTAGAAATATTTGAAGAGTATAAATTTTCACTTTCTTTTAATATCGGAGTAATATTTATTTGCATCGCTAAACGAACTACAAATTTGATGATATTGTATTGAGAACAAAATAGTAACCGCCATCCCCAGTTCTTCACCTACCACTAGAAACAAAAGGAGAGACAAGAAAACGTGCCTACAGTGAATCTACATTTATGTCCTGTTCTTGGCTCGACAGCCCGCTACGTGCCTTGGCCGACCAGCAATAACCCAGCCTCTCGGCCATGGGATAAGGGTCTCGTGTGGCTAGCAAGAAGACATCTCTTCACCGTACATTCTGGTCTTCATAACCTTCTGGTGGGCTTTCTCATCGTCACACAGCAGTAGAACTGGGATCTTTGTAAGGAAAGCGCCCAGTTATTATCTTGCCCCGGTCGGGAATCGAACCCGGGGTTGCGCCGTGAAAAGAGAGCACGCTATGCGTGATCTGGGCTGTTTGGGTGACGCCGCGGCGAAGGCTGTGTTGCCGACGTTTCGACCATATTGTCGTGGTCTTCCTCAGGGCTGGTATGCATACAGCCTTCGGCGCGGCGTCACCCGGACAGCCCAAATCACGCACATGACTCTGGAAGCCTACGACTTCAGAGAGCACGCTAACCAACGGGCCACCCGAGAGGGTCTACAATCATACCCCGGAGCAAAACAAGGGATGAAGTGAGCATTTGCTCTAAGGATCAGGGATACTGGCCCGAAAACCTGACCGAGATGGGCGAAGAGAGAGAGAGAGAGAGAGAGAGAGAGAGAGAGAGAGAGAGAGAGAGAGAGAGAGACTCACCTCCACATGCAGAGGCAGACGAGGGTGAGCGCGATGATGACGACGGCGGCGACGGACGCGCCCACCGCCACGCCCAGCACCTCGCCGTCCACCTCACACTGCGCGCCGTAGAAGTTGCCCGTGCACCTGCGGACGCACGCACGCACAGTTTCAGCACACGCACCGGCGCGCGCGATGGCGATTTCATGCGCACACTTCACGTGTAGACGTGCAGGTTTATGATTGCATTTGTAGTGTATTGTTGGTGAGGTGATAGAGCAGTAAAATTTGCTCAATGCGAAATATCAAGGGACCAATATTTTTAGTTTCTTGTTAGACAGTAGAGAGAAAGTTATGTAATGCTGCGCGAAAAATTGGCGAATTTTTCGCAGATTAACTCTTATCACAGGGCCCTGGTAAGAAAAATTAGATAAATCCAGTTGCTAAATTAAGAACAAAATCATCCAATACGTGGTATAGCCGTATCCATGTCTCGTGGGTCCTTGATACCGAAAAATCGAATGGCAGCAAATGTCTGTCTGACCATCTGTGAACAAACGCTAGCTGCTAAACCGTTCAGCCGATTTTCTCCAAAATTGGTATATCCCAATCGATCTGGCTGATGTCGCGGCCCCTTGAATTTGAAATCATATTTTACTTTTGGGGGGTACTTTACGTGAAGCTCCTGGGAAATTTTCCAAATTTTCAAAAAAAAGACACTATCTTTTTTGGATTCGATTTTGTTGTTGTATAGTGTGAACGACCTTCAAGACAATGGTGCAGGTCTCATGTTCGTTTAAAACCCTGATTTTTCGCAAATTTCAAAAATTCAAATTTTTTCAGCTGTTCCTACAACTATAATTATGAAGATAGAGACTTTCTCCTTTAATGAAATTAGTTCCTTAAAGATAGATTTTGAAATAAGGTCTTGTACAATTTTTCGAAAATCTGAGTACTTTTCGCGTAATTTTGTGTGAAATTACAGGCGAGCAAGTATGTGCTATTTTCGCACCACTAGTTTCTACATTAAACAAGATCCTCATTATACAATTTAATACTTTAGAATTTACGTTTGTCATGCGCGCGGTTTGTTTAAATTGAAAAGATTTTCTCATTATAAATGTTCTGCATTGCCTAAATTTTACTGTCGAGGGCGTGAGTGGATGTGTGGTGATGGTGCTAAAATGGATGCGGTGGTGTGGTGATGTCACAATTGTGTTGTGGTAGTGTGGTGAAGTTGCATTGGTGCAGGTGTAGCATTGATGACGAAGTATCGGTGAGGTGAAATGTCGATGAGTTGTACTGTTGATGCGGCGTTGAGGCGTGGTATAGTGCCCAAGGTGTCTTGGTGGAGAGGTAGCGTTGGTGCGGTGTGGTGTGGCGTTGCTGTGGTGTACTGAAGAGATGGTGACAGGTGGTGTAACGTTGGTGAGGTGTCGTGTAGCGTTGATGCGGTTTCGTGAAGAGTTGGTGAGGTGCGGAGTAGTGTTGGTGAGATAAGTTGTCATGGTGGAAAGATAGCGTTGGTGAGATGTGTTGTATCGTTGATGAGGTATAGTGTAGCGTTGGTAAGATGTGGTGTAGCATTGATGAGGAGTGATGCAGCGGTGGTAAGATGTGATGTAGAGTTGACGAGGTGAGAGGTAGCGTCGGTGAGGTGTCATGAAGCGTTTGTGCGAGGTTGTATAGTGGCCATGAGGTGTCAAGGTGAAGAGATAGCGTTGGTGAGGTGTAGTATCAATTTGATGAGGTGGAGCGTAGCGTGGGTGAGGTGTTGAATAGCTTAAGTGAAGTGTGCAGTACCGTTAGTAAGGATTGGTGTAGAGTTGATTAGGGGAAATTTAGCGTTGGTGAGGTGTTTAGAGTTGGTTGGAGAGGTATAGCGTTGCTGCGAGGTGGTGTGGCGTTCGTAAGGTGTGGTGAAACGTCGGTGAGTTGTGGCGCTGTGGCGCTGGCGGGGTGAGGCGCGGCGGCGTGACTCACGTGCAGACGGGCTGGCCCTGGGCGTCGTAGTGGCAGGCGCCGCGCGCGGGGCCGCCGCAGTGCTCGGGCGGGCAGGGCTCGCAGGCGCGGCCGGCGCGCGCGGGCTGGTCGGCCCAGGGGTCGCGCAGGCCCTCGGCGCACGCGCAGCGGAAGCCGCCGAACACGTTGGAGCAGACGGCGCGCGGGTGGCAGTCGTGCAGCTCGGGCCGCGCGCACTCGTCCACGTCTGCACACACCCCGCGCCGAACAGGAAGATTGCAATTATGTGCTTGTAATATCATGAAACCTTCAGACCAGCCGCCAGTGCTGCCGAGAAAAAGTCTCGCTCCCGACACAAAGATGTATGTGATCCCTTCTAAAAAATGTTACAAGCATATTTATGTTTGTGTTTTTAAACAGCAATTTTAGTTAGGACAATGAGTACAATGTTATTGACGTTAAAATTGTACAGTTGTAGAAAATGTGTTTAAATTCTTTGCAGCTTAAATGTAAGGAAAATACTCTTCTTTAAAACGTATCATTGCATTATGTGCCCAAAGAAAAATAAAATACCAGCAATACCTCTACCTTTACCTCTAAACAATTGCACACTTCTCTCTCAAAAACCTCCAGTGGTAAAATATCTTTGGACGTTGTTAATAATTCTGTGACATATTCTTATATGTTTTATTCATACAAGTGAGCCAATGTTTGTGAAAAAATGTAAATACTTTGTGCATGTTTATCGCCGACCACGCCCCAATTTAATTTGGCATCGATGAGTGTCGCAAAAATCTCTCATATGACTGAACAGCCAATAGCTCCCCTGCATCGGCCTCCAGAGATCAGAGAAAGAGGAGGACGAGGAGGAGGAGAAGGAGATGGAGAAAAAAGAGGAGGTGGGGCAGAGGAGGAGAAGAAGAAGAAGGGGAAGGTGGAGGCTTTCGTGACATAACGGTTAGCGTATCGGGGTGCTGGACCCAAGTTTACGGGTCTAAGCCGATCGAAGCCGTGAATTTTTAAGGGCGAAAAAATCATTCAAACGCTTTCCTTCGGAAAGAAGTTAAGCCAGTTGTCCCATGTTGTAGATTCACCGCATGCAAAATATCCTCAGGCGTACAAGAAGCGTATGAGCTAAATTTAAAATTGCCTGCTTCATTACCTGAGCGACACCTTCATTCTCCGCTAAGTGGTGAAAAGAGTATACCGAAATTTGCGCGGTCTGACGGAAGGAAGAGCGAGCTCGATAGCCCGAGTCTCGCCGTATAAAGCAAGGAATAATTAAATTGAGAAGGCGCTTACCTTGCAAGTGCGAGACGGCGCCGGCGGGCGCGTCCACCCACAGCGCCGACTCGCCCACGTTGTTGGCGCGGCGGTGGATGACGCCGAGCAGGTGGCGCTGCACGTCGTGGCGCACGGCCGGCCGCAGCGTCTCGGCCGTCTCCTCCAGCTGCAGCGTGAGGTTGACGAAGACCGGCGCCGCGGTGCCCGGCGCCGCGTACACGCCGTTGACGCGCGCCCCCAGGAAGTCGTCGGAGAAGGGCGTCATGGACATGGCCGAGTCCACCTGCGCACGCCGCGCGCCACCCGGAGGGCGATCAAGGAATGAGCGGGGTAGGCACGCGCGGAGTTGGATAGGGGCTCCCCATATTTTTTTTAACAATAAAATTTTATACAGTAAACCCTTGTTAGCATGAACTGGCTTAACACAAATTTCGCTGTAACATGAACCAAACTTGGGTCCCTGCGAGGGATTACGTAAAACGGACATTTATAATAATCAAATAAGAATAATTTTCACAACACCAACTCTGATTATTGCGCGTTAATGATGGTTTACTGTATTAGGATACAAACACCAGTAGAGGCTACTGCGTCAGTAGTCGCTACTTCGAGCACAAAATTAAGAATTGGATGAATCCTACTAGCTTCAAACTTGCAATACGTGTAACTTCTATTTTCTAGCGGCGAGGAAATTTTTTTTTATATTTAAAAGATAAGTTGAAAACGTATTAGCGTAGCCATTGCAATAATGCAATGTTGCATGTTTTAAGATTTCGTGTCTCGGATACGTTCAGAATATCAAATGGCCATTACAGAGTCAAGTAACTAAAAATTGCTAACATTTTGCAATTTTCTAGTGGCCACTACTGAATCAAAATCGAGATTTGGAAATACATTAACAAAAATAGAAAAATTGAAAATTGGCCGTGTTAGGCGAAGGAGCTATTTATGACGATGAATGATTATCACTCATGAATTTCTAATAACGAATTTAGAACTGTAGCCCAAGAATTTTGAGAAAACTACGGCAATATTTTTTAACCGTGGCCATTTCTGGTGCTTTTACTCTTGCTCATAATGAGTAAAAATAGTATTTCATTATTCGGTTAATTTGTGTTGTATTTATTTTTTTTTAATTGCGAAGGTACAAGTGTAATTTTTATATTAAATTTGAGAACTCAAATTTAATATTTTATTATTAGTAAATACCCACTGCCCCTTCGACAAAGTGTGGTTTACGGTTTGGTAACCTTCAGTGCTTCTTAAGATAATAATCCCGCAACGCATTCACAACTACCAAGGTTACAAAGTTTTGAATCGAACTGGTTATAGTGGGAAGTTATCAGACTGATTTCCTAAATTCAAGTTCACGGATTCAAACCCAGCTAGGTATATTCAATAAGTGTAAAATCCTTTGACGTGTCATGTCATGCATCGGGCATGTAAAAGAAACCTGTTTAAATGCCCGACAGAATTGAATAATGAGATCCCATCATTGCTGAGCCGGGGAATGTGACACAAGAAATGAGTGAATATCTCTGAGATCGTTATCAGTCCCTGATGGCGAATAACAGTTGGTAACATTTTTTAATTTATTTATTTAATGTCAAATCTCTGTCTATATATAAATATCTAACTGCTAGATAAGGGCAAATTTAAACGGCGTGATGCAAAGCAACGGCCACGCAGCATTTCCTCTCTGGTTCAAGGAAAACTGAACGATAACTCGATCGAGATGGTGTCAATCACCCAAAAGTCATTTAAAATAATAAATAATTGTTGTGCACAGTAAATTAAATGAAAGAGAGTCGACCTGTGATAATAGACGGAGTTCTATGCCAATCAACAATCCCCGAACGAGAGGCCTCTCCAGGCTACTCACCGCTCGGCTAGCCTCCCACTGCAGCTGCTGGTACATCTCGGACGAAGGGTCCTGCAGGTCACTGGACCACACCACACGTCGCTCGTACAGGCGATCCACACGCAGCGACATCAGCATGGACACGATACCTGCGGAGGGCAGCGCAAGGCGGGGCACAGGTGGGATTAGTCGGGGCACTTTTTGGTTCATTTAATGCCGACAGTTGAGACATCCAGTTAGTTAGGGAGCTGACCCACAAAATTCAAAATTGATTTTTTTACATATTCATTATGTTCATAACAGAATGTTTATAAATCGATATTTTGAATTTTGTGGGTTACCTCCCTCTCTCGCTGGGTGCTTCAACTATTTCAGATATTTTGTCGGGACAGGAAAGTAATATTTAACGTCTAGAAGCAAAACAAGGGCAAATGCTAGCATTTCCTTTAAGGTTCTAGGGAAATTACGAAAAAGCTAAGATGATGGTTATATAACGAAAAGTCTTTACAGTATTTGTAGAAGGCATTTCGCAGTAGTGCACAACATAAACGATAACATGAATTCACCAGGTGCACAAATGTGAATTCATGTGACTGATTGCATGAATTTACCAGGTTTACATCTGTATCCTTATTACGTGTGTTTTTTTGTTTGTTTTAGTTTCGGTACTTAATAGAATATCTTCATAATGTGATAAAGCACAATCACATACAACAAGGATTGTACTTGACGTTTCATGTAAATGATTACGGTTTTTAATGACATCTGGTGGTGTGTTGCAGAGTACATGAAATGTATGTTGATTGTGCTTTTGAGACTGAATAATTATAATTTTCTTTATTCGTGTATTATAATTACAGATCTCTCATTCATGAAAATAGGCAACCTCCTCTGGGTAAATCGATTTCAACAAAACCCATTCTCGTCATTATGGTTCAGGTGATATTAGATTTACATATCTGACTTATGATGTAGTTTAGAGCCACGCTCAGGGAAGTGGCAAGGGGAGACTCGAGGATTCCCTGTAAGCAATTCCCTAAAAAAATATTCATTCCAGGATATACTCGTATTAGTGTGATTCCAGTTCCTGGTGCATTCAGGGACGGTGAATTATTTAATGGATGATGTTAACTTATGATATTGAGAGCATTGGAGAATGATGTTGGGATGGAGCAATGATAAAAAATGGTAAAATGAAAGGCATGGGAAACGGGGGAAATGCCTAGAAACCGCTCGCAAACCGTCGTTCTCCACTGCAAATTCCAAATGACATGGCTGCTTTTCGAACCCCGTTACACACAGGTAGCAACCCATCGTTAAGGTTGTTACGGCTCTTCTCATTCAAAGATAGTTCCGAGAAATGAGTTATTTATTCCCTGGCATTGTTGAATTGTTCAGAGACGTAACGGAATGTATAATTCTCCTCTCTCCTTGGCGTGATTTTCGAATGTTTAATAAAATTAGTAAGGAACTATGTAATTTAAAGTATTATTAATTGTGTATCTAATCACGTTTCTAAGATTTATTAACCCTTAGCTTTACTAAAATTGGAAATCATTGAATGCATAAGCGGAAAATGAAAAGGATTGAATTTTAATTTTCCCATTTTATGGTTAGTTGTGTAATATAAAATAAATTTTTATTCATTATTTTTGGAGACTTTCAAATTACTTTGTTGAAGATATAGCATGAAGAAACCATTTTCACTGCAACAAATAAAGCAAATTATCCATCAGGAAATATGGTCTATCAAGTAATGCCATAGTCTCTATCGATTTTAATAGTTTTATGATGTTTTACTATAGCAATATTCTCTCGCATTATTTGACGAAAGATATTTTAGAATATCAAATATGACGAAGTTGAAAACGAAGTGACCATTTTATCGTTTGACATGAGAAAATTAGCGCTCTACTAATTACAAATTTATCATAAAAAGTGACAAAAAGTGCAAGTTCATAAAACTAATTGCGGGGTAAATGAAATGATAGTTGATTCAATTTTAGTATTCAACTTCTCCGCAGGGATAATTCAATTACAAAAGTACTGTAGACATTAGCACAATTGCAAATTTATATACGTTTTTGTAAAATTATATCGTGGAGGAAATTGTAATTAATATTTAATAAAAATTGTAAATCATCCCCAAAAATGTCGTTTTTTAGAAAAAAACTAGTCAAAGCGTTTACTCCTATCAAATACAATTTTATACGTCTGTTTATTCAATTATTTAAAGAAATATTAAAAATACTGTTTAAGAATGATAAATGAAAAAATTGAAAAACTATACGCATTTATTTTCTTTCTAAAATCAAAAGTTAGGTAGGAATTCGTAGAAATTTTACAATATCACGAATTGCTGACTCCGGGCCCCATTCTATCTCCGCGATGTGACACGTGAGTCAATGACGGTAATGTTCCTACTTTTTCCTAATCCAAGCGTAGCTCGCGAGCCTATCTATACTTCGTATATTTCATTCGAAGGGCGTCCGGAAGCACCGGGATGGCGCAAAGACATTGCACGTTATTACCGCTCTCATGGTACTGCCTTTGAAAATTATTCAGAGTCCCGCAAGACCAGGTGGTTACAGTGTGTACAACCTGTCGCGCAGAACTGAAGACATAGTGCAAGAGCCTTAGCGGGTTTTGGCAACGGTCGTTATTGTATTTAACATAAAAGAGAGTGAGTGTGTAGAGGCTGACTTGGCCTTTCATTTTCCGCCCGGAAGATGAATGTGAAAATCCACGACTGGGCTATGTTAACGCGTTGCCGTCTATATTTCTGTTAATTCCCTGCCTACTAATCAAATAAACTGTATTCTTCACTAAAAAGATCATCATTCTTTATACCACCTTCCTTTGAGTTGGTTTTCATTTTCACTTCCATTTACTTTCACTCATTAACCCAGACACAACGGAGTTTTTTGTGGCGTTTCTCCCATCAAATATGGCTAATTATCAACAAATGCAATTGCAGTATTTATTCCAAGAAGGATTGAGGATATAACAATGTAGTAAGGATATATTAAAATAAATAATGTTGATATAATAAAATAAAGGCTATTTGACATTGAAATTCGTAAGAGAAATGTACTATATACATATACAGAATAATCGATTAAATACAAGAGAAACAGTTGAGTATCTAGGAATAAACCAACACTATTCAGAGGTATCGATACTAAAGTATCGATGTTCGTTCTCGTTAATTGGCAATTTTGTGATCAGTTCAAATTAAAAATATATTTCTACGGTAGGCATGAACTTGTAATAAGTGATTTCGGAAATTTAAAAATACAAGAACATTGTTCTGGAGCATAAATAATATAACGAGTATAAGTTATTACCGCATTACGAGAGACGGAATGAGGTAAGGATTGATAAGAGAGGGGAGGACAACGAGAATTCAATTACAATGATAATGAACTAGTGGCAGGATAGGTTAGTTCACGGGGTTCCTGAAAGTGTTATTATCTTCACTGAATAACATTTCTCTTTCGTCTCAAACGTTTATTTCCGGCATGCTTTTTGGCATATAACTTTTCTTCCGATATTTCATTCTGACTCAAATGGCGCAACGCAGATATTTTGATGAGGTAGGTCTGTCACAGTCTCCTCGCAATCTGCTCGTCAAAGTTGGGTTGGCGGAAATTGGCAATAAACGTATCACCAACAAACTGTTTTCGGACGTGTGCAGTACGTTGCGCGACATGTTCGCTTCTCTGCGCTTGGATGAAGAGCAAGATAGCGTGATTGTCTCCGGAGAGTCCGCTATCTGTTCAACGAACGATGTCTCTTCCACTGTAATTCTGTCTACACGACATACGGGTTTCGGCCGAATGCGTTATGTGTCATTCACGATTCAGCGAGTTCTTTTGTTGAGGCATTTGTACGGATTGATACTGGTTTCTGCCTGCCTCAGCGTCGCGGGAGCAACGTCTGAGTTCGCGGAACGAAGGTTGCGTGTTGCTATAACATTGGTGTTTTCACCATGGGTTTGTGAAAGGATTGGTTTTCCATACCACTAGTCAACATTCGAATCTTCCCATTCATAATCATTCATCTCTCATCACTATTCACCCTTCACGGTTATCATAGTTAAGACCACAAGTGCTTTGGAATTTATCTGCGAATTTTCAAAGCACGAGTGGTATTTAATAGAACTATTCCACAAGTGAAATTATGTCCAACAGAGTTCCAAAATGCGCCAAATATTGAAAATAACTCAACGCCTCCTAAGATAGATAATCACAGTTTATGATTGCCCAGTTGGTAAAAGCGGTAAGAAAAATCGCATAGAAAAATCGATAAACTATTGAGATACACCACCCTGATTGGGACATTTTGTATGTATAGTTAAACACTATTGGTTTTAATTTCACTAGTGGAATAGTCCATATAATCATACGCGTACACTAATAGCAAACCACTAGTGAGATAGGGCTTTACTTCCTGTCACATCTGCGCCGGCGAAGTGAGTATGACACTCGTCATAATCGGTTTTCTTCATATCTTCGCGCATATCGGACATCAGCATCTTTATGTTGTGTCAAGATTAATACTATTCAACGCGCGCAAACATGCTCCATTTTTACGAGTTAACGAGTACCTGCACATTTGGTATATTTCAGTCATACTCTAATGGGCAGTCCTATTTCGATTATCCATAGTCATATCAAATTAACGAAAAAAATTATAATTGAAATTGCCGATCGAGATTCTAATTTTTCATAATTAATTTTACTTATTTTCTTCAACATATTCATCAGCACCTTTATCGTTACATCCTTTCGCATTTCCAAAATGATCTTCTGTGGTATAAAGTTGAATATAATTATTTTTCCCTTCATGCTTCTCCCTCCATTTTTACAGAAACAAAAATGATTTGTTTCGTATGATGATGAAAATATGATCTATTATTAATTGAGAGAGTGTGGAAACACGTTAATACTCTTATACTGAGAATAGAAATAGCTTTATTACTGTTTACCGTTACTGCTCCTTTTATATTTGTGTAGTGGATGAAAATAGCCAGTCTGACGATTGTTAAAACGCAAAATTTCCTACAATATACGTAGAATAAGACGATTTCAATGATAAAAATAAAAAATAGCACACCCCGTAGAATACATAGCAATCCAGTGAAGTTGTGACGTGTGTAACGCTATTTTTTCTGTAAAGTGTCAGTACTATGTCACGTATTGCTGTAGAAATTTGAAAGGGAAATAAAGTAATTAAAATTTATTTTCTAGGGTAAAACGAGATCAAGGGGTGCATGTTTCCTTATTTGGGCGTATGCGGGTGACGCGTGGCCACACGGCCAAGAAGAGCAAGAGGCAGAACCATGGGCCAAAGACAAGAGTCAAGGACCAGGGTCTAGAGAAATACCCAGGAGCAAGGCCAAGACGCAAGGTTGAGAAGCTAGGGTCAAGGCCTATGTTCTAGGGCAAGAGGTAATATTCAAATGGCAAGGTCCAAGAACACTGCCTAGGAAGTAAGTGCTAGAATCAAGGGCCAAGGCCAAAAGGCCACGACCAAGAACAATGGCCACGATCAACCGAGAAAGGCAAAAACCAAGAGGCAAGGGCCGAGAAGCAGTTTTCAGGGCCAAGCAGAGTGTCACTGAATAGCATCAACGGCCTGGATCTAAGGGCCAAGGCCAAAAGGCCAGGACCAATGACTACGATCAGCCGAGAAAGGCAAGGACCAAGGTGCAAGAGGCTAGGCTCGAGAAGCAAGTATCAGGGCCCAGCCATTGGATAGCATCAATGGCCAGGATCCAGGGTCAAATGCAAGGACAGAAATTCAACATCAAAAGCAACGCTGCGTTGCCCAGTACCCAGTGCGAAGCCGCGCAGACCAGAGCGAAGGTCCTGTGCGCGGGGCAGGTACTCACGTCGGCAGGGCTCGCGGTGCTTGCGACGGCTGTAGCCCGGGCGGCAATGGCACGCGCTCACGCCGTGCTCGGTGCGGCAGCGCTCGTGCTGCGCCTCGTCGCACGTGCTGGCGTCGCCCACGATGCACGTGTCGATGCGCACGGGCGGCTGCGCGGGCGGGGCGGGTCGACGCGGGCCTCCGTAGGGCGGTGGGCGCGCGGGCGACGCCGGCGCGGACGCCCCGACACCTACGCCCACGCCCGCAGACCCCGGCGATCTGCAATCACACAAAAGCTTTGTAACAGCAGAATAGGAACTGTCATATACTGCGATGGGCATAGGGAAAAACTCAGAAAACTACTGAGCTGAGCAGCCGATCAGCCGCTAGAATTCACGTCCAGACAGCAGCTGAATTCCTCTTATTTATTTAGCTGTGTCCACCTCCATCGGGACTCTAACCCTAGAACCTCCCGCTAAAGTCGCAGCAGAGACAACTGAAATGCTGGCTTTGAAATACCTCGGTCTCAATCACTAGGAACCTATAGCTCAAGCGAAGTGTGAGCTTTACTTCAGAAGGGGTTGCAAAGCTGCCCCATGACTGTCCTATCAAATCCGTAGCTCCTTTCAAAAAAAGCGTCTGCGAAAGATTACTCCATCATTCGCGTAGGAATGAATGACAGCAGAGTGAAAGTTTTCACATTGTCCTTATAATTTCGTAACCGTTAACTCCAGTAGGAACCGCTAGTGTGACCACCTTCCGGCCGTTGTCATTTGTAGAGAGGACACGACTTCACATGCGAAGGAGATGAATCAACCGGAAGGGGATCCTTCTCCTTTGATACTTTTCCAGATGTTTTTCAAAGTTGTAGAGCTATAGCTAACGTCAATTCAGTCATGAATTTGGTTAGTTTGTTTTCTTAGAGCTAGCGAGTCTGTAATGGACAGCATCTCCATCGATATATGTTGATAGTTTTACTCATACTGTCCCAGAGATATGACAGTATGTCCCATTCAGCCTTTGCGAGTCCGAAGTCGGCTACGATTCAAGGGTCGAAAATCTGCCATGACACGCCTGTGGTACGTGAATACGTCCCGGTAGGGGCTGGACACAATTGAATCTTTTCGTCCTAAACATTCCATATTCGCTCAGTCACGGAATGGCGATAGTAATAGGTACGAATATATGTCTGAACCATTAGTTGTTCCATGTTCTGATGGCGAATATGTAAGTCACAATTTGATGGTAACGTTGGAATCTCATGAGGTATCAATTTAAAAAATTCTTATCAATTCGTACAACCCATGTCGAAGGGATTACAACATCAACAACAACGTTTTGTATCCCTGACGAAATATAAATATGAGCTGAAATGTCAGCGGGCAAATAATCCTTCATCTAGCCAATTACATGAGATGTATTTCACCATATATTTAAAAACTGACGGAGATGTGATAGACAAATGATGTTCCAATAATATTTGATGTCGTAGTCGCTGTATCATTACTACGTAGTCACCTCTGATATCAATCGAAAATATTTAGAAATCATCAATAATAAGCATTCGGGTCTCAGGAATCTTTCGAGCAGATGCGCCTCTAAAGGGCAGAATGCGAAATTTAGAATCGTAGTGAAGAAGCTATCAGTTATACTGGACACTCGCCAAATATCGTTCCCTCAAGCGACTGAGCATTTCCCGCCCTTCGCAACCCTATCCGCGGATTTAACCAGGGGACGCGGGAGTTGGAAGATATCTAGCTCCCGTATCACCGGGGAAGGCGGGGGAATTTTGAGACGCTTTAGAAATTTCCGGAAATATGCCAGAAAACGCGGCCATGTTGTACTCAAGCGTATGACACATAATTTTAACTCTTTTTGAAAATAAGTAACAAGTAAAAAATGAAAACAAACAAAAATAATAAAAATAAATAAAAATAAAAATAAATTAAAAATAAAAATAAATTAAAAATAAAAATAAATTAAAAATAAAAATAAAT
>BOPP01000469.1:36948-59454 GCA_017312745.1 Gryllus bimaculatus
AGAGGGCGGGGCCGCCCGGCGCCGCGCCTCCCGCGCCCTCCTCCTGCATCGACGACTCCAGCACGGGCTCCGCCACGCCCACTCCTGCGAGATCATGTGGCCCTTGCAAACCCTCCTCTTTGTACTCGCACATGGAGAGCTCCGACGGAGGGCAGTGAATCCTAGCTTTCCGGTTTATAAAACGCTCAAAAAGTAAGAAACCTCCAAATTTAAAATCAGATTTGATCATATATCAGGATCTATTGTATCCAGTTAAACGGTCATTTGCAAAATTAATAGTTTTTATTCAAAACATAATAAAACACATTTTACAACAGTTCATCGTTAGATGAATAAGACAGGGCGTTTAAAATATAGCAAACAATTTAAAATAGTTAAAAGTCGAAAATCTAAAGGTTAGTTAGTACATGTTTCATTGGGAAAAGAAACTAATTAATTTTCGTAGATTTAATTGTAATAATGATATTTTTGGAGAGGATTTTTCGGAAAACAGCTTAATGAAGAACGAGTATATTTTTACACTACCATAAAGAGAAGCATTTTTTATTGAAACATACTGTTTATCGAAGCAGCCAAATGTTTCGAAAAATCGCCATACTTAGTAACAGTTGAGACTTTTTTACAAGTAGTGACAGTGATTTACTCTCAGCTTTCCATTCCAATGGTCTTAAAGCACGCGTAGATCAACACTTGTGTTTTATCAGTATCACCTGTAAAATTTGTTTCAAGTGCATAATCTCCAAACCGTTTTCTCGGTATTATACTAATAAAAATTTATTAGCTATCTTCCCGACATTCGCTTCAGTAATAAGCAACGTTTCAAAGATATATCTAATTTGATTTAGGAACGCTAAAAACTCTGCCTGGTCAACGGTAATGCAATACAGAGAGCGTCGCGAAAAAAAAACACTTAATGTTTATCTTCCCGAGCTTCAAAACGACAAGTTTTAAATTGTGTGAATTGATGACAAGGAAACAACGCTGAAAGTGCACTGCCCGGAGTCGTTGACTTTAGGCTGAGCGTCCAATGAGGGATGCGACAAGCAGCGGCGTTTGGCGGGAAGCCTACTCTTAGTATAGCTTGTTCCGGGATTAGAAATACATTAAAAATATATTTTTTAGAAGTAGCCGTGAATATGCGAGAAGAACCGTCAGGGATATTCTGTGTGCCATCTAATTGCAAGGCCGTTTGCGGAGAGTTTATGCGGGTGAAGCAAATCACCCGCATGTACCCAACAGCATGTACTTTCAGCGTTGGCAAACTGTCCGAGTGGAACATTTGTCACATGACCCGGATTGACTGAAACTTCTCCATCAGTTTCAAAATATGCGCATAAATACATCCAATTGCGTGTAAAAAAAGCGTTTCATGTTATATGTTAAAACTTCATGAAGTTGAAATAGCTTCTCATACAAATTCAAGATGGCTTAAACGTTTACCCTAGAAACACACACTCTCTCTTTCTTTCTTTCTCTCTCTCACACACGCACGCACACGCACCTACTCAGCCGCGCGCACGCGCGCACACACACACACACACACACACACCAAAAATTATATACTTGTTAACCCGCAGCTTGTGTGCTCTGAACAAATATGATTAGCACAGACGAACTGAAATTTTGTGAAGTGTTTGTGATTCGCTGTGACGATACAGTTATATTAAGTCGTAGGCTTCCGCGGCCGGAGTCGTGTGAATGATCTTGGCTCTCCGGGTGACGCCGCGTCGATGACTGTGTTGCCGACGTTTCGACCATCTTATCGTGGTCTTCCTCATGGCAGGACTACACAGCCTTCGACGTGCCGTCACTCAGACAGCCAAGATTATTCACACGATACAGTTAATTTTATCTGTTCCTTAAACGGATAGATCATTTTTCAGATTTAAATGTTATGTGAATGGACAGGTTAATGGACTAGTCGTATGAATAGACTGTGTACAGGTTGACACTAAACCTAAACTTTGTACCGAGAAAGATATAAATATGTTAGGCTATGTGTTGGGTGTGCAATCCGAGAAAATGTTTTCATTTACCCCTTTTTTCCAGATTGTAAGAGAGGATAAGAGGAGTCTTATCTGAAGATGCTACGATAGTGTGATGCTCACGGTTTGACACAACCGTTATGTCCCGCGTATTGTGTTGCACCAAGACGGACCTTCATCGTACTATTACGGGATTTTGACGAGATGTGCATAATCATTTCTCAGAATGTATTGCGAGAAAATTAAAACATATCGAGCATGTACACTAAAATGTTGCTTTTCTGTTTAGTAAGAAATGCATATTCTCATTAAACTCTCAATATTCTCGCCAGGGAAACTGACATTCTGTATCAGCGGGCTTGGGTCATAACCCCACTCCCGAAAGCCAACATTTCTGTTATTTATTAATTTTATTTGAAATGAAAACGATACCTTGGACCACACCCAATTGAGTACTCCTTTTATCAGTTATTCTTTTTACTTTCTCGCCTTGCTTGCCAACATTTTAAAAGTAGTTTTGAAAAACAAATATTATGGGGAAGTCTCATGTAAAATTCCCCCCCCCCCTCAAATACATTTTACAAATAAGCCTTTTTTGCCTGGCGGCAGCGTGAGTGGACTCACCTGTGGACGGCTCCAGCAGGATGGGCCGTTCGGAGGAGGGGGCGGGGCTGGTCGCGAACGCGTCCGATGGCCTCTCCGTGGCGGCGGTGGCGCCGTCGGCGGCCGTGGTAGGGGTGGGGCGGATGTGTGTGGGTGGCACAGGGGCGCCGCCCATCACGTTGGTTTCCGGACCCTCGCTGGTGGAGGTGTTGGCCGGAGTCGGCGCGGCGGGCGCGAGGGTGGGTCGTGAAGCGATGCCGCCTACGCGAAATGCAACACACGCACTCGTAGACAATTTCTTGACTCGTTCACACTCGTAAAGTCTCGTTTACAAGATATTTACAATTTTCCATTAATTATATTTGCATTTTCAATGCCCGAACTTTGCAATGCGAATGCTATCGTACGGGTTACGTACACAATATTGGGCACGACTTCATGGAAACACATACTCTGTTACTTTTCCGTAGAGCCTGGTGTACACCGAAAATACAATTTCCAACCACGAAATTGTTTTTTGAATGCATGAATTGAGAAATTAGTATGCCACTTTCATAGTCGCACGCCAGTTTCGTACGAGTTACGATATTTTTACTTTCTCGTATTATACTTGCGTAGTGTAGAGACAGATGTTAACGCAGCTAAAAAGAACGGTTTGTTAAAAAAAACCACCCCAGTGTTATGGGTCCCTTTTAACGAAAAAGTGGAAAATTCTTACATATTATATGTATATGTAATGAATGATTTTCTCTAATATGTTGTGTAGTCAAAATCCGTGTTTTGTGAGTCTTTGATACCGAAAAATTGTTTGTTGGTTTGTGTTGAAATTCGTTTGTCCGTCCGTCTGTATGCAACTGTAGTGCCTACACGGTTTACAGAATTGCTAGCAAGAATGCAGAACGCTGATTTTTTCGAACTGATTTGGCACAGCCCTTCGAATTTGAAACGGATATTGCAATTTTGGAGGTTCTTTCTATGAAGGCGCAAGGACTTTCCCAACATGATTTTCGATTGTTTTTAAATCTTCTAAAATGTAAAAGGGAACTATTCATACTATTACTATTTACCCTCAGAGGTTTGCTATTATACCTCAATGGTCGCAAGGGCTTCCTTTGCGGAACCCTGATGTTTGGATCTGCGCCCCAGCCCTACCAAAGATATCTGCGTGTTGGAAACATTTTTACTGGTTCAATTAGTTTTCTTCATTAAACTTTTTGTAAGTATAGAGTCCTGAATTTAATGGAAGAATGTCATTTTCATTTACACTTTTGAAATTGATTAAACCGTAGCATTGCATTGCATACTTCAAGAAGGAATATTATGTTTTAAAACAAGTAGTTCTGAAAACACATAAAAATGTGTTCTAGAAAATATATAATTTTGCGAAAAAAAAGTTTTAAAAATGCGATAATTTACGATAAGATATGTAGCATAAAACAACGGATTTGATTGGTTGGAGTGGCCCAGTAGAATAGTGACGAAGTGAGAAAACGGGTGGTCAAAAATAAAATGTGCGAAGAGAGCAGTAGGCGAGTAGGAAAATGGAGGACTGGCCAATTAGATGAAGGGGGAGGAGGTGTGGTTGAAGGAGGAGGGTGCGATTGGGGAATAGGGTGGGAGGGAGTTCGTCGGCGGAGGGGCGTGGCATCTGCCCGGTGTGGGCTGGTGCTTCGAGGCGCCTCCTTCTCTTGCTGCTGTCAGCCGGCTTCTTCCGTCTTATCTCTAAGGCTTGGGCAAGTCGTGCGCGGGCGGCGGGGAGGCGGGGGCGGCGAGGTGGCGTGTACGTGGGAAGCGCGAGGGCGGGGGAGGGGCGGATGGGGTGGGGTTTGGTGGGACGGCGATCGAGGAGCTGGTGCGGTGAGGGGGGCGGGGCGTGGTCGGAGTGCACTGGGGATTGGCTCCGGCAACGGCCCGCTGTGGCTCATGTTATCGGCATACGACCTCGCCTGCGCGTCTGTGCCGCAGTCGTCTGTCCCTCGCGGGGGGCGCGGCGAGGCCTCGACAGTCGACGTGCCTGATTCGTCGCCGTCGTCGTCGAGAAGCGAGTGTCTCGGGGGCGGCGCGGGCGGGGGGGCATGTGCAGGCCGTCCCGGTGGACGGCAGCAGCTCGATAGGCGGAAGGTGACTTCGGTGGATGGAACGGGCAAATCGTCGGGCGGAGGGGGAAGCTCACTATTGTGCGGGATGGGAGCGGAGCGCGCGAGCGCTGCGATCCGAGCTGCGGGAAGGCTGCGCGGCCGGCCGGGGAGGCGGCGGCGGCTGGGTGTGGGGTGGCCGCTGCTGCGGTGGCCGTGGTCGCGGAGGCGGTGGGGGCCGCTGATTCGCCACCGGTACCACCTGCCACAGAGCGCTCGCTGAGGGAACAACGCACGAAACACCACCCGCGGAGGGCTGGCCAGTGGGGCACTGGCAGATGAAGGGAATGGCAAACATTTGATTAATCATAGGCTCATTTCCACACTAACATGTGTACATTAAATACACTGAATATTTAATATATTGATACCTATTATGAACGAAACATTACTCTTATGAATTTGCACTACGGGTGCCACCTACAGACTACCATCTCGTAATTTTCCTGGCCTTGAAAGTAATAGAACTATCGGTGTCTATTTCATAAAATATAAAATAGTCCGGGATTATACAAATACATAAAATGTAATTTCCTTTTATGAGATGTTTCACCGTATGTCAATTGTCTAAAAGTGATCATCTTCGACCCTTCTACATGCTCAAGAACAGCGTTTACCAACGGAATCGGTATCGACCCCCTGGGATCGATGGAATTTTAAAGGGGGTCAATGACGATCAAGCGGTCGATGGGGCATCGATATGCACCGACAAATGATATGTGTAATTTAGATCCTATTGATTATAAAAAATAAAGTTGTCAATTGTTTTCTTATATAAAGTTTCAGAATAGCTAATAATACTTGTTTATATTTCTAATAATGCCAATTTTAATAGTACAAAAATAATAAAACAAACCTAAGGAACATTTTTTTCCAAATGTTTGTTCATATTCTATATCTATAAACAGTAAGTCGTTTACAAGCAATTGTTTGTGTTTTGATTGTTTTATATGCTGGATATTCTAAAAACACGGCAAGGGTGTCGATGAAGTAAATATTTCTTTTCGAAAGCGTCAGTACAAGGAAAAAGTTGAGAATCCCTGCTGTAGAAGTTTGTAACATTTATACTGAGACCCATCAATGTTAAAATGCAATGACTTTTTGTCGTCGTGAACTCGGAAACGGAAGAAAGCCATCGCCAGTCGCCTTCGAGAACGCACCTGCTCGGGCAGCGGCACACCGTTGACGAACGGGTGCGCGTTGGGGGCGTGGCCGGGCGGCTGCGGAGGCAGCGCGGGGCCGGGGCCGGAGCCTGGGCCGGGCCCGGGCTGCGCGCCGCCCATGGGCCGGTCGAAGGGGTAGGGCGGCGGCAGGCGAGTGCTGGCGGTGGCGCCCGGTCCGGGGGCGGCGCCGGGAGCCGGCGGCGGGGGTGGGGCGTCCAGGTCAAGCGGCGGCAGCGGCGGGAGGTCGGTGATGCGCGGGGGCCCGCGGTTGTTGATGCGGGTGCCCATGGGGCGAGGTGGGCGCGCGCCCGGCGCCACGGGGCCGCCCAGGTTGGTGTTGGCCTGCACCTGCGCACACGACATAAGATAAGAAATAGTCAACAAATCTCCTCATTATAGCGTCTCAAAATAAATGTTATAAACTTCTAGGGCTTGTAGGGCGTTCAAATATGATCACGCTTTTACCAAGCCGCATGTGGCAATTCCATATAATGAACTTACACATGTGTCATTTGCCCTTGATTGTTAGTTAACTGATATTGTTCTGACGTAAATAGATTTATTGTACCTCCTGACTAGTGTAGGATGAGTAGCTTACTAATCAGGGTAAATGTCACATGTGTTACTTTATTAAATGGAATTTCCCTACCATGTAGTAATTGGCGCAGCTCTACATGCCCTAGAAATTTATAATAGTTATTCTGAGACAATTAAATATCTAAGAAAGATGTTAGTTTTGTACCGTTTATAAGAAATCATTGCCACAAATTTCCCTCATTGCTGTACATATGGAAGATTAGCCCCCCTATCTCTGCATAAAACAGTTTCAAGAGAAAAAAATAGAAGTTAGCTGACTATGATAATAACGAAAGTGGTGGTGCCCATGTAATTCACATCACATCTTATCCAGAGGCTGATTTTAGCACGTTTAAATTCACACCACACGTTATTATCGTAAGCTCTCACAACCAAGTTTCCCCCGAAAAGACACGAGTTATGATTCTGATACCGTAATCTACAATAAGAGAATCTTTTGGACGTTTTACATTTGGGAGGGGTCGGGGGTACCACCGTTGTAGCAAAGGTTCTCAGAAACGTTCAAAGTTGAATTCCAGTACGAACAATTTTTACTTTTAAAACAATTAATCACCCAGCATACAATGTTCGCACGGCAGTTAAGCATAAATGAACAACTCATTTGAAACTGTGAATTCATCAGTTGTCCTTTAAAACATGTTTATCATTATTTAAGCAAGTTTTCCAGGTGCTTTATTAAAACGCTTCCTTTTGCAGAACCGTAACGGGCTCATACACATTCGGTTTACTCGCACACAATATGAGCGTTCTGTGTACATTTCGTGGGTTATTCGACGAATTTGCGAACGTTTTCCGAAGACCCTACCACAGACGTCTAATTTTCCTCCAGTCCCAGAATTAAGAAAACGTGCCCAGAATACAATTCTCTCCGTAGCACGTCACACAGTTTTTAACTATTTTTCACGTAAAATAAATAAATAAAATGTAGGTACCTTGACGTTCCCGTTGAGCAGCTTGACGATGCCCGTGATGATGTCCTGGATGTCGGGGTTGGTCTTGCGCTCCTCGGAGCGGCCGGTGGCGTTGGCGGCGGCGGCGGCGGTGGACAAGGGGCCGAATGCCGCTTCCCCCCTCGCGCCAGCCTCGTCACCCAACGCCCGGGCGCGCCCCCTGACCCGCTCCAGTTCCGTTTCGCCACCCGCCTTCTGCAAAGCACACACCCACACACCGCTCCGTTTAACCCTTGGACTGAAAACTCTGTTATCCCAACGCACATTTTACCATTTTTTATTACCTTTTCTAATCCCATTGTGTAATTCTGTTATTTGATGGTCACGAGTTGCATAATGATACTCATTACGATACAGACTCCATTATGATACAGGTTCTTAACCAATCACAGAGAACCTAGTATTGACAATTAATCATTGAGAATCGTTCTAGTAAATGTTTCGTTCGATTGTGTGCATTATAATTGCATTTAATATTATATAATGCTTTTCAGTTTTACTTTCTTTTATTATTGGTATTTTTTCGTGTAATATTATTTAAAGTAAATTGAATCGTAATTTAACTTTGATCCTATTTGACTAGCACAGTACTACGTCGCAGGCGGTCTGTTAACCAAAGCCACCTGCGGCAGGACAGGGTAGGATTGGGTTAGGGAGCTGTCCGCTAGGTGGCCTTGGCTGAACATGTCAACTTCCAAGAAACGATTCAGTGTACAAGTCAGTGTACAACTTATAAAAGTTACTATAAGTGATAGAAAAAGTTCCATATGAAACTAGATGTAATGTGGATTAATACACTCGTGTTTTACAAAATATTATATAAAAAATATAGATGATAATATTATATAAATGTATATACTGTTTTGTAATAACTTGTACCTATTTTTTTATAACTCATGTATTAATGTAATTTTATTTCGGTGTTTATAATTTTAGCTCCACAACACACTTTATATACCAGATAACAGCTTTAATTTACCATATTCAATTGGTTATGAATTTTGCAATTCCATGACTAATTTCATTCTTTCTCGCCCACATTCATTATTTCTCCATTCTGGAACCGGTATTGAGCTACCTTCATGTAATTATGATGAATGACATGATTGAACGCGAGGCAAGGAAACAGCAGAATGCCGAGAAAAATTTCTGTGAACTCGCTTTGTCCACTAAAAATTGCCCATGGATCTACCAGGAAATGGACCCCGACCTACTGGTGGAGAGTGAACACCCCATTAAAGACGGAGTATTGAACGATAAAAACTGTGAAAATGTGGATCTCATATTGAGGAGGGAAAAACCCTACATTTTGCTATGGAAATTATGGCAGAGAACGTCTCATCAATCGCTCAATGGATCATGAGAGGCGATGATAAATCTAATGAAGTTGAGGAGCATTTACCCAGAAATATTTTAAAATTTCTTTTACAAGCATATAACGTGTTTTAGAACAATTTATTAAGAAAAATTACTGGTGAATTATAATGAGACCAGATTCACATCCTCTACTCCGTATTGGAGATAGACACTTCAACCTCCTCGTTTGTGTTCCCCGACATATACCTAGACCGCAATCGAACTCAATCGTGGGTGATATGACATCTTCTGTCATTATTTTATCAGTACCTAGCCTATCGCCGAACCTGGATTGAACTAAAGATTTGAGGAAGTTGAGGTGATATGCCTTGATGTGATATGATATGATAGGGTGTAATAAGACACATGGGAAACGGGAGAACGAGCAAAGTTGCAGCAAACTGGCTTTTGCAACCACAAATTTCATAAGGATCGACCGGAATGAGAAGGTGCTCAGATTCATGAGCACTTTGTGGCTCGTTGGTTAACGTTCTCGCTTTCCACGATTTGGGAGAGGACAGATTCATGAAGGTTCAGTGGTCTGCTCGCTTCAACACAGAGTAAGTTACGTGCGTCGGAGCCCTTCGCCTATCGTCTCGTTCCGGCGCGACGGCGTGACGTACCTGGGGCGTGGCGGGTGCGCTGCCGTCTCCCTGCGCGATGCTCCAGATCTTCTTCACCAGCCGCTCCTCCTCCTCCAGCTTCTCCTGGCGTTTCTCCTGTTGCTTGTCCGCCTCCTCCTCCTCCTCCTCCTCCTCTTCACGGGCAGTCGCCGCCGACGAAGCAGTGGCCGTCGGCGAGAGCGGGGGCCCCCGGCCGCCCGCGCGGGAGGCCCCCTGCTCTTCCCCCGACGGCTCGCCCGTCCCGGTGCCCGTCCCCGTCCCCGCTCCCGGCGCCGCTTCCGCGGTGCTAGTGACGTGGACGCTGCCGCCGCCGTCCGCCCCCGGGGCGTCCACGGGCCGCGTCGGGCGGATGCCGTGGAAGTAGCGGCCCGCCGTGTTGCCCACGCCCACCTGCCAACGCAAAGCGGACGCTCCAGTCCTCTCTCACAACGCCTGTCAGTTGACTACAACTAGGGGCCGGATTTCAATGGAAATGCATGTAATCCCCCTCTGGGCGGAAAGAGTGGTCTCTTGATATATGGATAAAAAAGCCATTTCTACTTGTTTAAACATGATTTTCAGATGCGTGTATTGCATATTTTGCCTGTTTTCATTAATTAAATGGGGGTAACTTATATGTTTCCGTCGTCTGTTAGAAGAACGCGTACGTTTATGCAATGCAAATATTTCATATGTGTGTGTATACAATGTATGTACAGTACGTACGCACGCTTGCAATGTGTATGTGTGTGTAAATATATGATTTTAAAACTTATTATTCTTATCGATTCATTTGCATAGGTAGTCTTGATGTTAGTGTTGTAGTAGTTGTATGTTCTATTCTTGTGTTGCGTTGTATTTGTTTTGTATTATAAACCTGGCATATGTCTACCACCTAGCATTGAATTGAATTGACTTGAATTTGCCTTATTTTACGTGGCGAGACTCGGGCCATCAGGCCCGCTCTTCCGTCTACCCACGCAATTCGCTACGCTCCTTCACAACTAGGAAGAAAGAGTATTCTTGGGGAAAACAGGCATTTGAAATTTAGCTTCAGAGTGCATTTAGGCTGAGCATTCAATTAGCCCAAAAAATATTGCTTTTATTATTATTATATTATTATTTTATTATTATTATTATTATTATTATATATAATACATCATTCCATTATTGTCGTTAGAAAAACGAACGGGCTGACGAATGAAAAGGGTGGAGCATCCCTCTCGATTAACCTCGGCTTAGGGCTGGACCACACATCGTTGTTCCAGTGGTGGTGGCGTCGCGGAACTCCAGCTCAAGCTCGGGCGCGCGTGCCGACGGAGGGCGGCATCGGAAGCGCCGGCCGCGGGCGCGGACGCGCGGGCGGCGCGGGGGGCACGCTGGGCGGACCAAGAAACTGCACCGTCGCCCGGCGCGTCGCTCGCCCCGCGCCCGCGCCCGCGCCCCGTGTTGGGACGCGACTCGCTGATGAGACCGCGCCGCCGCGGAGCGCGTGGCGGCGGGAGGCGGCGGGCCGGCCCGGGGGCGCTAGCGGGGCTGTCGCCGCCTCCTGCGTCGCTTCGCCTGCAACGGAGGAAATGCGTGTTGAGGGACGCCGCCAGACTCAAGTTCAAGGTGGGAGCTCTCAGCGCAGACACAGGCATTGCACCCCTAATGCAAGAGGGCCACATATCCGAAAAATATTGAGAGATAATTGAGATACGTCCATTGTCTTTGTCTTCCATTATGGGATATGCAACATTGCAATTTTTCAGTTTCATAAATAGCCAAGTAAACGCAGTTCTATTGAAAGCCAATGTCTGTTTTCAAATACCTTCGGGAAAACTTCCGAAGGCTCTCTTGCGAAATGGGTGATTTTGGACTTGTGGCTCTGTTGCTCTTGGGGTGCGATATTCAAATTCTGCTGAACACCGGTACATAAGAACGTCCGGGGCAAATGTCACAACTGTTAAATCCGTAATATGAAATTTCCTTCCAAAATATTCATTGGGGAAAGTTTTTATTTTCGCCCCTCTACATGCCCTACAAGTTTGTGACGTTTTAGCATGCAAATACAAATAATATTATATATTAATATATTATTATATTATATATTTATATTATTATATTGTATAGAAAAATATAAGCAGGCCAAACAATAAGAGAGGACAAACAAATATCTTCCATACGAAATTGTCCTTCTCAACAAACAATACGCATTAAAACGAGCTGCCTTGGTTATTTTCCGGCATATGACTCATCTCACATAGTATAGAAATTTCGTTTTTCATTACGCGTTCATGTTGTGTATGTGCCACGCACAGGTGATGTTACTCTCAAAGTCGTTATTTTTTATACAGTTCGCTCAGAATAAATGTTACCGTTCAAACTGTTTAGAGATCTACAGGAAACCGAAATGATAACCTTTTAAAAATGAACACATGGTGGTAAATTTCAGATAACGGATTACGTATGTGACATTTGACCCTAATTGTCGGCCAACTATTAATGCACAGGCGTCCTCCAGGTCACGTTCTAATACTGTGAAGGCTATTTCATGAATCGGTCAAACACCTGTGCATGCGGGATTGCACAACATTTCGGAGCAAATATAACTTCTGTGACTTCCTAATATAGAATTTCCTATTGTATATTTATTGGCAAAAAGTGGTAGATTTTGACCCCTTTGCACACGCTAGAACAGTTTTGAACATAGAATAGTTTGTAACATTTATTCTGAGACACCTGCATAAAGATGTTTCATGCCTTCACCTTGTATGCGCGGTTTCAGCGTTAACGACACACATATGATTCGTGTCAATGGCAAAAACTCTCCACCAACAGGTTCATAATTAGATGGTAAATAAAGTATACTACGAAGGATTTTCTCTTACACGTATGGTTACTTTTAATTTTTTTTAAATTGGAAAACTTTCTAGAGTGTATATAAAAAAACTTCAAAAGCAAAGACGTCAGGTAGTGAAGATTGACGGAAGCCTCTCGTCAGTAAATTCTGTTTCTAAGAAAGCGGAGCATGGCGCTATGCTATGTCAATTGAAGCGTCTGTCTAGGAGATCGTTCACGCATTCGAGTCGTAAGGGTGGTCACCATTACCACGGCTGAAAGAGGTAAGACAGAGAGAACCTAGGCCGTTAGAACAGGCCAGAATCTTTACCGTAGGAGTCTCTAAAGAGGGTGGAAGAGCACAAAGGTACTGGAAAGTACTGGCGCGATGGCTCAGAATGAAGTTGCTCGCCTTTCACCAAGAACGTCCGGGTTCGATTCGATTCCCGTCGATTCCTGGACAATCTCATGTAGAATATATTCCGACAAAACGCGTTTGGGTGCTTGACAAGCGATAGTACAAACCCTGTGAAGTGTTCTAAACCCTCCCACGTTCCTAATTCCTTGACCACTGACTGCGAAGAGACTGGACAGCAGACCAACAAACTTAACGCAGGATTACTTCAAATACAAATTTCAACGGAGGATTATTCATAACAAGCGCTCAACGCCCTCCTAGCTGTTTAGAGACGAGGTGCGTTAGTACAGACGCAACAACTTTTAAAAAAAGTGAATTATTATTTCAGCGTTGCACTATCACAGATTTTTTTATTTGTTTAACGTCAAAAACAATTTAAAAACGTGTGTCGTAAAAGTGTGGGAGAGGTGCAATCCGCGCACATTTTCTTGAGCTTGAGTTCCCTACCCTATCTCACATGTATGTTAAGTTGTATTATAAATATACATAGTAACAAGTATTTTGGCACAAAATGGTAAGACAATATTTACTAATGTGTAATAATAACTATTTTCAAAGGTAAATTACGTAAATAGGCAGATTGTGTGTATTATCCCTATTATCATAGTTTGTTTTCCAGTACCTTTGTCTCCTAAAATGTAATCCTTTGGAGGCTCCTAATACTATAATTTTGCAAACTTTAATTTTTTCTATTTTTCACTTAAATTTCCCTCTCTCATGAGGTTTATTGAGTATTTCACACGATTAAAGAAATCATTAAGAGCACGACATGTGTTACCAGTTTGTCAGCTCTTTGATTTATCCATAAAAAATAACTATCTGAGAAATAAAAATTGAGCCCCCCAAAAAAATAATTTATATATTAGTCCCATTAATGTAGTGATTTTTTTTTATTCTGAGAGGCGGCTGTGTTCCTTCACTGTATGGCGAGATCCCTCCTTTTCCAGACAGCGGCTGAATTAGACTTAGCTACATGTCTGGTGTGGAAAATTCCTCGGAAAATCGTGTGGAAAATCGTTGGGGCACGAACACTAAAACGTCCAGTAGCTGCAAAGACATCGGCAACGTTGGCTCTGAGCAATCTCAGTCGGTAAGTCTGCGTGTGAAAGTGTAGGTATATACATTTTAAAGATTATAAGTATGTGCATGTGAATATAAATGTCATTTGAATGTGCTAGGTTGAGGACGAAGTATTATTGTTGAAAATATATTTCAATTATTTTTGTAAATTTATACGATTTATAATTCTCCTATCTGCCACTGGACATCGTGAGCCCAGTTCTAGAATAAAGTTTCTATCTATATTGCTAATTTCAGTAGTGTGTAGAAATTTAAGTAAAAATACGGAGCAGCCGACCTTGTGGGAGGTCTCTATGGTTTCGTTTGACACCCAGGTACTCGGAAACAATCCAAAAACAATGAAACGGTTTTGATTTTGACTGAAAAAAGAAGCAGCTATTTGATGGTGTATTATCGTATTACACATACCGATTGAATTATGTCACACAGTGAGTCATTGCGTATGACAAAGCGGACATCATGCGACCGGAAGTCTCGAAGGAAGAAGCGGTAAGACATTAAATATTTGCTGTTCACACGTTGCGTTATGGAATACCAACTTATTTATTTTCTTGGTATGTAAAAGCTCTGTTGCACTGAGCATATACTATGTTATTCAGTGATCGTGAAGACTTTTTTTGTTGAAGTTTAAAGCATTTAATTTATTGCAGTGTTATACGAAACATCTTATTTGCTATTCTGAAGCAGTGTGCGTGCTACTATTTGGAAAACCACTTAGCGTGGTGTCGACCAGCAGAAGTTTCGCTGCTGCAGGATATTAATCTATCTATAAGTGCCTTATGCGCGTCGCGCGGACGGCGCTGGCGGCGCCGGCGGAGCGTCGTGAATTCGGTCGCCGCGGCGGCGGCGGCGGCCGGCACGCGGGGCCGAGGATCCGGGCCGGAGCGGCTTTCTCCGGGTCTCGAACGGGCGGAGAAAGCAGTGGCGACGCTGCGACGGTCCGTCGAAGAAACCACCTGTTCTTGCGACGCATCAGCGACGCCGAGGCCGCGCGGCCGGAAAACGCAGGCGAAGCGGGTGGCCCCCTCGGTTGCCACGTGCTGATCGCAAGGCAAAGGAATACCTCCGCGCAGACGCAATTTGTTCTTGAAAACCCGAGTAGCAATATCCGGCTTGTTTGTTATCGTAGGATCAGTATGGTTGACTACTGATGTTTGCGAGCACGTCAACTGCTCTGGTCTTTAGTTCCGTTAGTGAAGTGAAATTTTTTCCCGGGAGGTGACAGTGTTTTTCCCAGCTCGTTGGTGAGATCCCGCGCCGGCCTACACGTCAACTTGCAGGGAATTTCTCTCTTCTGATATTTCCCTCCCAGCGGGCACTACCCCAGACGGAATAGGCTCTACGCTCCCTACTGAGCTCACAACATGTTTGGTAATGTACTGCATGCAAGCGTATGTGTTATTATTGTAAGGGGAGAGGATATGACGAGGAAGAGGAAGGAAAGATTATTAAAGGTATTTGGCCCGTTTATTAGGGTACTGCTCCAGCACTCTCCTCGTATCGTTCGGAGAAAAACGGAAAACTAGTTAGTGTTGTAAATCTGCCCTCACAATAATGCTGGTGTTATGGAGAAAAAATAAAATGTTAAAATGTTGCTGGGAAATATAACTTGACACACAGATCAGTCAAGTGGCATGTAATTTTTTCCGCGTAATATTTTATAATATCAACAACTCTTGACACATAATTTTGGTACTTTTTTCTCGTCTATATATAATATACTAAGGAAAGATGGTTCTGTATTATTGACAAGGAACTATCTACATAAAACGCCGTAAGTGTGCTATTCTTGGATAGAGAAATACCCCCAAGTTTGCATCAAATCAATTTATGTCAAAAAATAAAAGTTGGCAGGTGTAGATTAAAACATGTGCAGTGCAACCCACAATAGACATTACGGTGCAACACACGTTACCATCGTTCATAATGATGCGATCCTTCCGTGACTCGAGTTTTGTTTTTAATGCCCGAATCTACAAAATATAATCTTTATGAAATTCAATTATATTTTTGGAGGGTATTCACTCTCCGTGGTACGACGTAGCAGAAAATTTCTAAGTTGTGTTCCAGTATCAAGCTATTTTCAATTTTGAAGTAGTACCCGTCGCAGCAGCTATGCACTAATATACAAAACTGTCCAAGCCAGACAATAAATCCCGACTTTGAGTATAATTGTTTAAAAAGTGTGAAATATTCCAACGGTTCCAACACGTACGTTCCTAAAATACAAATTAGATGATTTGCTCAGCCTGTGATATATATGGCTAAACAGCTATCTTCCTAAGCGGTGACCCAATCAATCGTCTCAAAGAAAAATCAGGATGCTACACGACAAGAGTATTTTCCCAACTAAATTAACAATAACCTCGCTTAATATAAAGACATTAGTTCATGATTGTGTGATAACTGATGTCTATGTTGAATGACAGAGCATCGTAATTTATCTCCAGAATATTTCGAATGCCAAGTCACCCAGTCAGACATGAGTGTACAACGTACACTGGGCATTACAATTTACAATGCGAGAGAATTTGCACTTCTATCTTCTTGAATGTCCTTTCTCCAATTATGTTAAAGACACCCATTTGAGGAGACATTACTCTCAGATTTCAAAGTATTATACCGAAAATGTGAACAAAGAAACCTTAGCAAGGGCGAAAAGAAAGATGTTGCAAGAGTGAAACTTCGAGTCGTGTGAAAACCATCATCCAAGTAAAGGTGTTTGTACCTCAGAATGGTACTTACTCTAGCAGAGGAACACATTTTCTTTCTAAAAGTATGTCAGATGTATGTAAACTTGACGATGACATATTTCTACACACTGATAGCAACTAATACTATCTACACACTGATAACAACTAATAGTATTTTGTAATTACTGCTAGAGCTTATTCTTCTCGTAAGTCGAATAAATTTCGTGTAAATTATAGTGAAGACATTTTCACAACCAGAACCGTCTGTTTCCAGGACCTACTGCCCCCTCCATTATTGTCTTTTTTTATACATCACAATTTCTAGAGTCGCAATTATGATACCACATGAGATACCTTTTGAAACTGAGCAAAATCAAGCTAAAAATGTTTCATTCCATGCAAAAGTTGTAGAGTATATGTAACGAGATCCAGGATTAATTCATTGGCTTTATTAACGCCCTAACACTATTACATGAATGAATGGCTTGTATACACTCCTTGTGATTCAGGAGCACTCTCAAATATTTCACCTTGTTTAATCATCGGCTGTGAAAAATCCAAATTGCCCATCAAAATATATAATTATGTTGGATTTTTCCATCTATTATTATTGAAGATAAACCACCAAAAATACGAAAGGAAGAAGTGTATTAGGTGAAATCAGCAATTTATTCCGACAGGTATGCCATGAACTCTAAAAAGCTTCAATTTTCAGCCAGGCTACCGCGTGTCATTATAGTTAATAAGGCTTGAGAGAAACATATCATTTGTAAAGGTACTAATTTTCGTGCTTTTCCCACGAGCTTTGTTACGTTGAGTGTTCTATTTCTGCAAAACATTCATTTTGCTTGAAAATCAGGATGGAAAACAGGAATTGTATTTACACATAAACATTTAATGACACTGAATTTCAATTAGTGTGAATACGCAGAATAAAAGTAGTAAGGTAAATTCACTATCTGCGTACGCTTTCTTGAGCTCTTTCGGGGATGTAGTTGTATTCGAATAATCGTTTTCCATTCTATCGCGTCAGTAAATCGATTCCATCACGTATAGCACTTGAAGTAATAGCCTAAATCCGTAGGTGATTTGCTTTTGAAATAAATTTTATTTTACGAGATATAATATTTTCATATAAATTCTTGCCAAAAACGCTTGTTGCTAAATGTATTGATAATTCAAGATAAAATGAATGTGAGATAGAACTATTAATATAATAATATGTAGTGAGTTCAAGAGACCATGCACATATTGCACTTCTCCCGTCACTCACTACGTCAAACAGAAGTGCGCAGAATAGTCATTACCACTGTTTTATCTCATATCAACGAGATAAAACTAGTATTTTTAATAAAATCTCGTAAAACATTTTATTTGCCTGTATTCTTTCAAACCTTTAGGCAGCGAACAACGTCGGGTATGCGCAAGAAGTGCGATATAATGGCCCATCTACATGCGTTACGAGCATCATTGAGTAATAGAAATTTGACCACGAGTCCTGGTAATCTTCCAGTTCCTGTTTGTTGTCAGCTAATTTGCTTGTTTTGGAAAAGAGACCATGCCCGAGAGTCGAACCGGTTGGGGAGAAAGCGGCGCAAGCGAGCGCGACGGGGGCAGGGAACCCGTCTCCCTCCCCCTTTGCCGGCACCACCCGCCGGAGCCATCTGCCGGGAGCCGCGGATTTTCCATGCAATTATGAGGCAGTGTAGAAATGAACTAATGTTAAGTCTAAGGGTCGAACTGCTTGTCGCTAATAAATTAATATGAGTGTTCTTAACATGTTCACTATCACCCTTAGCTCATAGTAGTTTTAGGCAGTAGCCGCTGTACAAAATGGCTCGTGTAACTAGGTTGTACAACCAGCTTCCAGGAATGTTAATATATTACATGCTCGTCAGGCATACCCAAGAGTCAGTATGTTATAATACTTCCAAAACTGATAATGAACCTCTTCAGTCCTTTTATTCTGAACTTTTCAATAAATGAACCTTCTCAAATTTGATATTCTTCGTTTTACCGTAAATTTTGAAATTGGACTATGAGCTTTCAAACTAAAGAGAATATTGTAATGCTCCAGTTACAAGGGGCAATTCTACGCCAAAGGAACTTGTGGATCTTGATTGCGAAAAAGTTGATAATTCCTGCTCCTGTATGTAGTAACTTACTACTTCCTCTAATACGATGTGTAGTGAGAATCCACGTATTGTCGGTTACTGATACCTACCTAAACATTAGTTTACGGCAATACATCTGTCTATTCGTAAGTGGTCAACACTTTCGTTTATAATATTTTCTCCAAAATTGATCTGGCCGAACACAAAGCGCTGCAAATTTAAAACTGATATTTTGATTTCTAGACGAAATTTACATAAAGCCCCGACGGTTTCAAATTTTCCTAAGAGTGGCTGGAAATTTTTCTTTATTTTCCCCCCGAGGATATAGCGGCCAGTACGCTTATGAAAAGTTTGCCGGTCCAATTTTCGATAAACTCTCGGAATTTTCGAAAGCTGCAAAACGTCAACATTTTCCGCCTTATTCCTACAATTACAATTTTGAAGAATTATATTTTCTTAATGAAATATTGTTATTCAAAATTAAGTAATTCATTCAGATAATGTAAAATTAGTGACGGATCCGGAGAGGGAATGGGAGCCCAAAGGCCTAGAATGTTCGTTCGTTACCTTCTTTTCTAGTCTGACTATCCGACACGTACTAAAAACCAATACTCGTCAGAGCGATAAAATGAGTGACGAAGTAAAAATGATAAATTGAAGAGGTAAAACGTTTCTGGCAGGTTGATGCATATTAAATTGTGGTACATCATTGGTGGATGTAGTTCATGAGTGAAATGATCTAAAACAGTTTTTACAAACCGAGAATATCTAAGACATAATATGATCTGCTGTGTGATAATGACAACATCTAATAAACTGACGCTGCACGTACTTAGACCCCCACGGGTAGCAAACTGGTCAGCGTGCTCGATTTCCGTGATGCGACCCCCGGGTTCCATTCCTGGTCGGTGTCGTGTGTGTGTCGTGTGTCGATGAGAAGGCCGTAATATGGGTAGGAATGTCTATGTGCTAACCACGCGCACCCATTAACCCATGGACGAGAGGCCGGGGCGCCGTTGACCCCGTCAGAGGCTGATGTGCCAGTACAGACAGAGTCTTTAGACCACGGAAACTCATGGATGAAGACGTGGAGATCAAATTTCCGAGAAAATTGCAGAGACATAGGCAGCAGGAAAATGCCAATGAAAGCTATGATTTATATTTGAAAGACCTTGTTTGATTTCCAAACACTAATGCATTATCTTACTTCCAAAAATACTGTTGCATAAAAACGAGAAGTCTTTTTGTTTCCCTTTCGTCCAGTCTTTCAAGGTGTGAACGTGCTTCTGGCAGGTGAGCAAATCGGTCGCTGCCAGCGTAAGTCTCTTTGTAAGTCTCTCCGCGCCAGCGAACATTTCATTGTTCATTGGACCTTGCCCCAGTGAAAAGAGTCTTTTAGTGGGCATTTCTCTCCAGCACAATGCCGCGCGAGGAGTTTTTGTCATTCCACGAAAGTCTCTTGAACGCTGTTCATATTAAGCAGTACTTTGAATTTATAGATTTTTTTAGCACAACTGAAACGTCTTGGCCTTATCCACTATAAATCATTGACATTAGATGCTAGTATCTCGTAACGCTAGAGTCTCGGAATATGCCGGGGAATCGCCGCCGAAGCTACTTCCACCCTTCATCGCTCATCCCAGTCCTCATTGTACTCTGAACGCGCAGCGTGGTGCTGTACTTAAAGAGTTATTTCTGTTGCAATGCGAGGAGCGTTCGTTGAAGGTACGTTATCCCGAGAACAAGCATAAAGAGATCATACGGAAATTCATGCAAAATAAACTAGCAGAAAATGAAGGAGATCTTTGTTTTCCAGGAACATTGACGTTCTCATGTACATCATTCTAAAAAAATAGAAATTTTCTTTGCCTGTAAGACAGAGAACTTGAGTCAGGGAGGTCACGTTGGCCAAACGGTAGTGGCTCGTTTTGTCCCCTCTATAAACTTGATCGTCCTAGAACTGGGCTTGAGGCTTTTCACATAACCACGTATGCAATCTGAGTAGCCGCAGCCTGACACGGGCAGGGGCACTAAGGCCATAGTTCTGGGCAGACTGGATATGGGGTAATGCATCTGGTGTATCAAAAACACCCACGGATTAATATTACGGTCTATTGGGCAGCATCAATAGCTGGGATGGTTAGGGCAACGTTTGACAGCAATGCCTGGCAGAGCCAGTCACTTGGTTGATTCCGGATCAAATTCATTCGCTGTCTGGAAGAGAATTCTACCGACCGGCTGCTCTGATCGGTAGTTTCCGCGGTTTCTTCGATCAACACCAGGCGAATGCCGGAGCAGTACTAACTGTAAATGACCCTAACCCTAGTACCCTAGTACCCTAACCCCAGTACCCTAACACTGGTCACAGACGCGCGATCTTACCTTACTCTTCCTTGTTCTATCTTCACCCTTACTTACACACATTTATATCTACACGCACTACACTACCAGACATGCCGGGAGACCGGTCGGGAGCTTAGAGCTTGTCCCGGCTGAGACGCGCGTGAGAATTCTCGCATGTACGTCCCTTGTACGTCCGGTAATAGATCGGTCCGCGTGTTGGGACCCGCGTAGGGCTGAACAGATAAGCTTGTTAGACCGTATCGAAAAGAGAGGGATAAAATTTGTAGGTAAAAACAAAGATCAAACACATACGTGGAAACTCCTAGGCAAACGTCGAAAGATAGCTAGGCTAGTAAATCTTTACAAAGCGTACACTGAATGTAAGGCATTAAACGACATTCAAACTAGGATAAGGCGCCCTCAATATTTCGAAAAAGGGGATCATTCATGCAAAATTAAATACAGGAATTAAAAAACCGTCGTTGCTAAATAAATCGGACAATAACTGACAGGAACAATCTACCTGCTTCGGTACAAGCGGCTTTTCCCTCTAGTGTGCGTTGCTTCCGGAATCGTCAAGGAAATTGTGTGTGATGGCAACATTTATGTGTGTTGTATGTCTTCGTAGTTACTTATTACTAATTCCCTATAATATGTTTCTTAACTTGTCTTTTTTTCTTCTTATGTTGTATATGTTTGTCTACATGTCTTCTTATGTATATGCACTGCCACCGAATGAAAACTCATTAGCAGGAAGTAAATATTATTATTATTATTATTATTATTATTATTATTATTATTATTATTATTATTATTATGTAGAAATCCGACCCTACCCCTTCCCCACCACACCCGTATGAAGAGAAAATTATGTTAGCGAAACATCTTTTAGTAGAATTCGAGATTCTGCTCATTTCAGAATTTCAGATCCTGCCCTTCACCTTACTACGGAGGGGAGTTGACCCTTTCACTTTTTGCCAATGAACAGATGGTGGAAAATTTCATATAACTAGGTTGTACATGTGATATTTGTCCCTCATTGTGTGCAAATTCATGCATTGGTGTTCGGTAGGGAAACGAAATCTCTGAGTGTATGGTGACTTGTCAACCGTCACAATGAGTTACGTAGCAATCAAGGGCAAAGCCACAAGTGTAACTTCGTCATATGAAATTGTGTCCTAGAAGTTTGTAACATTTATTCCGACACACGCTGTGCTGCAGAAACTATGTAGGTGATCTTTTTGCATCTGGCGCGTGCTGCCTCTCGCGCAGTCCCCCCGGTGTGTCAGGCGCCGGCGTGGGTGGCGCCGGGGGTGGGGGCAGCAAGGCGTGACTGCGTGCGTGTGCTCGGCGCAGCGGCGGCCGTCGCGCTGCCACCCATTTGGCGCGGGGAAGCACGGGGGCCGTCTCGCCCGACAGCCTCCGCCCCCGATTCCTCACTCTGCGCCCCGCTCTGCTCTGTTCTGCGCCTCCCTTAAAGAGTGGCTGCCAGGCCATTGCATTTGCAAACGTGTTTTTTTGTTTAGTAAAAAATTATTGTGACACGAAGTCACTAATGTATTGTGTCATGTTTTGTAAAAACGTGACACGAAGTATAAACTCTGTCTTATGGAACAAAACCATCACTAACACTACTAAAAGACG
>BOPP01000469.1:73006-90603 GCA_017312745.1 Gryllus bimaculatus
ACCGCCACCGCCACCGTCTCAATCTGTTGCATCGACTGAATCTATTTAATTTCAATCAGGCTTCTGAGTGAGTATGAATGAGGAAAAAAAGAACAATTACTATCTATCGTAATCCTAGCTCTTGGAATGAGTGCTACTTCATTGAATTCAAATCCTTCACAAGCACTTAGGAATGCCTGAGGTTCTCAAGCAGAAGGAAATTGACATCAAGCAGAACTTTTCCAGCTGGTATGGTAGGCTCGTATCGAGACCGGCTGAGTTAACGCAGCCCCGTTGTCTCTTCAACGACGCCGATCGAGAGGTCCTACAGTTCGAGTCCCGATTGTGGCGAATTTTCGCCACTAGCTACATAGCAGCGTCGTATTCAGCCCCTGTCTGGAGGAAAATTCTAGGGACTGGCTGCTCTGATCGGATGTTTTCCGCAGTTTCTGCGATGAATGCCAGAGCAGTGCCTTTACAAACAGGTCACAGACCGCGTGAGAACTTTCCTCCTCCTTCTTCTTCTTCTTCTTCTTCTTCTCCTTCTTCCTTGTCCTTTCCTCTCTCATTACTCAAACACACACTTATATTTAGAATATTTTTACACGTATCGGGAGACCAGTTGGAAACTTAGAGCTGGGACGAAACAATCCAGCCACGAAACTGAGTCTCGCGTTTCCAATCTACGATTCCAATCTGCCTTTCCAATTACCCGGGAATCTTGTGAGACAAATTGCCAGCACCTACAACGATAACCCCGACATGTTGGATCTGTATGTCGTGAGCTGCGTAGACGCCGAAATAGCTCCGCCTGCTGCTCTCTGGCCCTCCGCCCGGGCGAGCGGGACGCGGGCGGCAGAGGGGGGACGCGGGCGAGGGGCACAAGGAGGCCGGGTCACGGCGCGGGCGCGGGCGACGGGCCAGAGGGGTCACACGGAGGTCTCGCGCACGACGACGACGACAGCGGAAAAAGGTCGAAAGGTCACGGACGCGATAGTGCCGCCCTGAACTTGAAGGCGCGGGAAATCTACGGAGGCAAAAGGTTGCATAACGATGAGCAGGGTCGCACGGTTGATGCCGTTATGTCTGGTTCGTGATTTTAAATCGCGAAATCACAATAGGTTCCACTCCAAGACTTCGAGCCCTCGTAAATATTTGTGGGGTCTGGGAGTTACAATGCGCGGTTCTTGTCCCCTGTCGTTTGCGGCTGGGTGGCAGGCGACCCAAATCTCTGATGATCTTCCATGCCCCGCCAATAGATTTCTTTTACTCGTAGTTTGTAAATTAATTAATAAATACCGTTTAAATTGAATTGAAATTATGTAACGAATACTGAATGATTTCGCCACTATCGGTTGTGGCGAAAGAATGAAGGTTTCTTAGAATAAATGTTACAAGCTTCTAGTACAAGAGGGGTAGAAAATAAACGCGTTTTTTTTTTCAAAGAATATATAGTGGGAAATTGCATGTAATGAAATTATATGCTATTGTACTTGTGACATTTTCCCCTAATTGTTAAGCAACCCCCTGGACTGCGGTCCTCGACTGCACGTTAGACCTATGGATCATGTGCGCATAACGAGTTCCCTAAAAATCAGAGGGAAAATGTCACAAGTTTATCTCCGCTATCTGAAAATTCCCGCCACAATTTTATTGGCAAAATGTTATTATTTTCGACCCTTCTACATTCCCCAGAAATGTGTAACATTTATTCTGTTTACCTTAAAAACGCCGTAGGATTGAGCGTGGCGATGACTGAGATGTCGCGGATACGATCTCGGCCAAGTGCAGTAATTTCTTGATGTGTCAGTGATTTCGGTGTTTTTCCTGATTTTTCGAGGCGAATACCGGAACAGCATTCAAAAAAATGGGCCATCGGCCCGCGATATCTTCCCATGACATTCCACATTCATTCCAAACATTTCTGCCTGGGAATGAGACGCCGTGGGCGCTACGTCCTACGCTTCCCCTTCAAAACCGCCTCACGCTGCTAGCTGATTGACTGAATTAGTGTTTTCGGGCATTTCAACTGCTATGATTATTAGTGCCATAAGTGTTATGCATGTTGTATCCCGGGACGGAGTTTCTCCCCCGCCAAGACGAACTCCATGCCGATTTGTGAGGGATTTCCCATTTCCGCCATTAATATCCCATCGCCATTAATAAAGACATTATTATTATTATTATTATTATTATTATTATTATTTCCAGGTATCTTCGCCAGATGGGCACCGTCGCATCTGAACAAGCTATAAGCCCCTACTGGTCTTCCGAGATGTGTGGAATTCTAGTGGATATAAATATAAGTGGGTGTAAATGTAAGGAGAAAGGACGGAATAAGAGTGAGGAAGAAAAATTTGCGCGCATTCCATGACCTGCTTGATAGGGTCTTGCTCCAACATTCATCTGATATTGATCGAAGAAAACGGGGAACTACGGTCCACACCAGCCGGCCGTTAGAACCCCCTTGCACACATCGGCTGAATTTTGACCTAGCTATCTAGCTGGTATCGGAAAATCCGCCATTGCGGGACTAGACCTGAAGACCTCCTAATCAGAGGCGGTATAGTGAAAAAACAGTTGTTACCCTGAGCCAAGGGAGCGAGTGGATGCCACAAGGGAAGAGGCCTCTCCCCTTTAAAAGGATGCATCTACGATCGTCGAAAAATAATCTACCCTCGCACGACTCATCTTCCCATTGGCTTACAGCCCAATTAGAGCCTTTACCTCACATAAGGGTAATCGCGGCCCTGTCAAGTCATTGGAGACCAATTGGACGGACCTTTCTGTCATGGATGATCAACCCATCCTCCGCCTCAAGAAGATGGGTGTGAGTGCAGAACACTTTAGAGAAGGAACAATATGTGGGCTGAAGTTAATGTTTACAATGCTGCTTCTGCTACTTGCTCTCTTGACCAACTGAGAAAATTTCGAGACGATCCCTGTTCCGCGGTTTGACACGAATCTCTCCTCATCCTCTAAACATCGCACAGTGTGGACTCTTTAGACATTAAATTAAATTAAAACATTTCATTATAGGCACGATACGTGAAGAAATGATTAGAGAAGAAGAAAATGGAACCAATCACTGTACCAAATGTTCTCCGCGGTTCAGACGATCTTCAGTGCTTCAATTTTATTCTGATTTTATTACATATAGGACACTAAGAACGGTCGATACCAATAATTAATTAACAGATTGTATTGATAGTGGAGGAGATGATACGAATTAGAAAGAGTGTAGACCTAATGGCTACGTTCGATTTGATATCGTGTGGAATTTATTGTGGAAGTAAAATTGAGTCGGGATCTTGCGATGGTTTCCGTTTTCCTTGCCTCTCATTCCACATTTTCCCCATTGTCATACACCTTATCATTATCGCTACCATCTTCTCATTTGATCATCGCTCATGGGCTCTTAACGGCCTCAGCAGTTGAAGGGCCCCTAAACCTACATAAATGATATGAATTTTGATGGATGACTGGGAAAGCGTGCGAATGCAGAAATAAATAGGGGAAACATGAAAATCCCTGTGAAAAATGTGCCGGGAACCCGCTTTATCCCCCACAAATTTCACCGGGATCTAATAGGAATTACCGGCTTAGGTGGCTCAGGGCATTAACTGAAGTCACTGCAATTCTTCTGTCCGGAAGGTTCTTGAGTTCGAATCCCGATGGTGACAGGCTTTTCTACACTAGCTAGATAGCACGATCGTAATCAGCAGCCGTCTGAAGCAGAATTCTAGCTACCTCCTTCTCTGATCGATAGTTTTCCGTGGTATCTCCAATCAACTCCTCGCGAATGCAGTAGTAATACCCTAAAAAACGGGCGACATACCACCGCGCTATCTTTCCTTCTTTGTCCTTGGCGTATCCTCACCCACTACCTACACGCACATGCACTACCATATCATACATGTCGGGCATATCATACCATCTCATATCATACATCGGCGGGTGAGAGCCTGTCCCAAGTGGGGCGGTGGCCCGCTTGTGGGAGATACCTGGTTCGAGAAAACTCCATAAACCGACGTGCAGATTAGCGCTGGATCTCACCAACGGGGGGGGGGATTTCACCACCACCGCCTTCCTGCGATAAAACATCTACTACACTTACGAGACTAACAAGCATAGCCGTTGGCGCGCCCGATAACAGGAAATAATTAACCGATCAGGATTTCAAGCCCAGATACGGAAAGCTAGGTCGCTGGTCAATACTCTGGGGATCGCCTGCAAACCTGACGAATAAACAAATAATAAAACTATGATTCAGCAGCATAACGTAACTGACCCCGAGTTGGCGCGCCCGGAGCAGGGTGCCCTGATGTGGCGCTTCGGAAGCGGTTACGCCCAGCGCGCGGTTGTCGCCTGTACGTCTCCTAATAACGTAACCGCACTCCCGCATGCGTCCGCTGCCCTCATTACGCTTCCCTACTTTCCCGACTCGACGCTGCGGCGTGCGCAATGCTGGATGCAACGCTCGCATAACACCGCGGTATTTCCTCCCAGAACCCACATAAGAACACATAAAACCTCTGATATTTTGACAGGCAGTAGTGGCGTCATTAACTGACCTGGATGAGAATGTTGCGATACTAGAAACGAAACTAACAACAAAGCTTTGTACCGACGCGTTGATATTATTGAACCTGACGTATCGACCTTCGATGGGTATGGACATATGATTAAATCGTACATTAATATCAATCGCTATAATTCGATAAACGATTTTTAAATTTTCAAATTAGAAAAGGAAGGGCATTTCATTTCATATTCAAAAATATATTACAATATTTTTAATAAATTATACGTCGTTATAATTCACATTACCACAAGAATCTTCTGTATTTTTCATTTTAATTATATCCACAATAATAATTCGTATTTATGTCTTCATGCCTTGTTGTTTTTGTTTGTACATTAACTCTGATAAAGGAATTAAAAGGTTCCAAAGATTGGCAAACTGATTGTTTAATCCAATGACTCCAGCTGTGGAAACCTACGAACACATGATTGTTTAATATTTTGTATTTCGACCAATCTTGTGAACTACATCCCTTAAAATAATTATATAATAATATAATTACTTCTACAGACAAGTTCTCGACAGGCAGCTCTTGTCGAACAAATGAGTCCAGAGTATGTATCATTATGGAAATTTAGTGCGCACTCTGCCGCCAAGGTTCGGGACTTTTTTTTTATTTGTTGCGTCTTCAATTGACGCAACACGTCTCTAACCCCCGGGGGGCTTTGAACGCTTTGCGCTTTCGGATTAATCCGCCAATAATATCAGCGCGGTAGAAATCCTCCATTAATATTTAACTTCTTCCATTTAGAGCAAAAACTCTTTTAGAATTAATAGCTATTGGCCACCTGGTTACTTTACTGCTTACTGGCCACGTGGTTACGCTTTGCAATCATCTTTATTGATACTGTAAGTATCGAAGGTATCTCAATGAGCCTGTATTTGTATGAGGGATGTGGCAAGGGAGTGGACTCATTTAACGATTCGGTGAGAAGGTTCGTGGTTTTGAATGACACCCTGAGAATGGATCTTAGTCCCTTGTCTGTTGACACTTGTGCGTGCGGCGTGCCTCGTGTTCTGCTGAACCTAGGTCCAAAACGTCTAAGTACGTTTTTGTCTTGCTGACTCGTCAACCACTTGGCTGCCTTGACAATGTTCTGTAAATGAACACTCAGGTTCTTATTTTTTGTTTGTCTTTTCTGGTTATAATGTTAGAAAAACGCACGGTTCCGTGAACAAAGAACAGCAACCACTCTAATTGTCGCAAATGGCCAAGAGTGTCAATTTTGTAGTGCAACGAGAAACATACTCTGCTTAATAGTGCTTAATTTAAACAATAATTGAAGCAATATGAATAAGTGCGTGTTACAGATTTGTGTTGAAAAATACTGTCTACAAAAATCAAATTTACAGAGCTTTTATTCTCTTCATTCAACTTATTTTTGTTTTTCATGTCGTTATATATAATAACTTTCGCATTTATCAATGCAGTTATTATTATTCCAATCTGTAGGAGAATGAATTTGAGAGCAACGTACTGTTACCATGTGCAAAATATATTCCTTCACTGATCATTTGTAACGTAGACCATACGCTCTACGTTACACCGGTCCCACACACATACATTCTGCACCGCATTCTGTATTCCGAAATTCAGGAGTAGATGCTAAAAATTAGCTTTTTTGCAATTCTAAACCATCATCAGAAGCATTTCAGTTGCTTACTCAAGCACTAAACGTCTTCGGCAACTTCGGTTGATTCTGCAGCAGAAGGACCAATTGCCCAGGAGGTCCTAGAATTCGGGTAAAGACAGTGGTGGATTTTTGACACCAGCTGCATAGCTGGAGCGAATTCAACTACTATGTGATGGAGAGGAATGCTAGCGACCGACTGTTTTGATAGGAATACCTTAATAAGTACCTTCTTCATCCTTGTCCCTTCCTCTCCCCTTACACACACACTTGCATTTGCATGCTCTACAGTAGCACACATATCGGGAATGAGGAGTTTGCCCTGGGTTGGGCGGTGTTACGCTGGGACAGATTACCTGAAGGGGATCTCCACTCCGCAAGCTGATATGTGGGTTGCCGCCAGATCTCGCCTTCCAGCGTGGGAAAAACGTCCCCGCGAATTTACCATTAACTACACTTACGGGACTAATTACCTCCGTCAATAACCGGAATCAATTCTCACTCACTCACACAAACACGACCACTGGAGAGAAGACCGTTTATCCTCGAGTCGAGGCCAGTGTCCTTCCCCACCGCGCTAACCCCTGCCTTTTACGGTTGCTTTATTATCTGACAAGGCGAAACATTGCTATTTCTGAGCGTGGGTGCGGGAGGAATTTCGGCTTCTCATCATAAAAAGGAGAACACCGAAAAGTTTTCCTGGAGAAGATACAAGAGGATCCGTCACGTTACTCCCTCGAGAGATTTCTCGTGTTAAAAAATGAGTTTTAAAAATCCTGTTTCAAAGGGTGTTATAGTATTGTGACGTTCGGAACATAAACGTTTTGTCACCAACATTAGCATGCGACAGTTTTCATGAAAACAGCTTGCACAGAATGAGAATTACTATCGTGAGTCCGGAAATAAGATGAATTTCTTCGACCAAGCATAATTCCAAAATCTGTATAGGGAAAGTAAATATTTATCTACATGAAAATAAAAGATTAAGTAATGGCAATTATAATATCATGAACAACAAAATCCGTATTCAAGTTATCGACGTTTGTAACACACCTTATATTGAAGTATAATTATTAATCTTTATTAAAACTGATCGATGGCAGCAGGGTTTGGAAGCAGCGTAATTTTAGTCTCTCCTACCATCTCGCTTTCTCACTCTCTCCCTCTTTATTTCTTTCTTTCTTTGGGCAACATATGTCAGCAATATTTCCAATTAAGTGACGATCAACGTCGTATTCGCTATTTTATGTCCTTGCTACAGATTTAATAACAGTTGCTAACAGATTTAATTTGACATAATATGCCCAAGTATTCTACTGTACACCACGTATGCTGGTCTCCATTGTATCTTCACTGAACATGAATAGACACGACTGGTCTCCACTCACTCCAATATTAAGTATTTAAAATAAACATAATCCGTTACATACATTTTTTATTGAAAATATAACAAGAGCGACTCTTTCCAGTCTAAAAAGAGAGAATAATTTACAATATATGCAAAATGCTTTGGTCCAATATTTTAGAACTCTGTAACTGTCAAGATTATTGTAGACGGCCTCATTTTGTAGCATTGTAGATGTTTAGACAGTTTTAGATGCTGTTCACTTTAAGAAATTGAGCTCACCGTGATCGGGAAGTGCACTGGAACTTCAGATGCTTTGATGAGGAAATGTGGAGATGATCAACTAAGGATGCTTCTGATTCTTGGAAAAATTAATAATTTTTCAAGTTTCGTAATAGATGAGAAATCAGTAAAAGGAAAGAGTTTAAGGTGTCAGTGAACCCGCGAGACAAATGCAGAGATATTGTAGATATTTTTGTCAAACCCGTTTGATCGATAACATTATCGTATACTGTTGCATAGGTAGTATCGTGGTATCGATACCAAAACTGCAGTATATGTATTCGGAAATCTGTATATAGATATATAATAAAGTTATCTGGACCTAATAAATGGCTTCTTTCAAATATTTACTGCATCTTTCAAGAGCGTTATTTCATTTCATTCTGATAGCTCTTGTTGATACCTGTAGTATTCTTACAGGCTTACTGTACTTTCCACCTATTTAAATTATTAGAACTTATTATATTTATCAAAAGTAAATGTGAAATTATATCAGTAATGCCAAGTACGTGTTCGGTCACATTGAATAATGAGTCGTTTCACAACTTTTTAGTTCAATGTTGAGGTATGCTGACACACAAGAAATATAATACACTACGGAACCCGTGTTTAAAGGTATGCATTTAGACGGAGTATATCCGCTACTAAACCTGCAACCCAGAACCGCGGTTGGATTTGGCTCGTGTGTGCACGGTGGAAGATATCCGAGCCGCTAAGCCACGCTCTCTGAGCAAGACTTCCCAAGCCGGACCCGCGAACCGGACACGCGATCCGGGCCCGTTGGTGCACGAGCCGCTTACGATCCATTAAAACTCTCTCGTATGAATGAGCCTTTGAGGGAGGTGGCAGGCGAGCGGGGGCTATGGCGTTTCCGCGGACGAGAGAGAGCGACTGACGCATACCACGTCGGCGGCGGCGGCGGAGCGGTGGTCGCTGCTGTGGCACGGGGACAATGGAGAAAGCGGCGGGCAAGCCTGTTTCTCTGCCACCCGCCCCCGCATGCCACTACACGCCACGCCTCCGAATCCATTCATTGCTCCCAGCGCCAGCTCCAGCCTTCAACGAGAGAAAAACCGGGGGCGATGGCGCCACGAAACGAAAGTCGCGGAAAAACGCTGGTTGAGAAGAGATCAATAGTTTCTGGAAATAACGATATCGCTCTGATTTGCCCCAGTTACCCGTTTCTCTTTTCATTCTCTATTGTTTAATCATTTTTTTTCGTCCTAACCAGTGCCTCTTAATCATTACCCCATTCCCCATCTCTGGATCAGATTCAGTGCATCAAAGGCAAATTTTCAAGATGAAGAAGAGCATAGTTTGCAACAGGCAAAGTTACTGAAATGGAACCGGACGCGCGGTATAAAAGGAGTGAGAAGGACAGTTGTACTTTGTTACGATGCCAGCACCAGAGTAACATCTCTGGAATGGTAAATTAATTGATGGATAAAATATAATGATGATGAAGATGAGAGTACGATGGAGTGACAATGAAATGTGAGGGAAAGGAGATAAATTCATAATAATATGTCAGAATTCGCTTCGCTCATCACAATTTCAGCTTTGAGTAACCGGGATTTGAACCGTGATTCCCAGAGATGGAAAGCCAACTAGCGAGTCGAAACGCTACTCTATGTCCTAACATTAGTTCCGCGCAGATGCAGCGAAGTCTCTCGCCGGTGTAGGCCGGTTTTACAGGGAAGGGTTAGGACGAGGAGCCTCGCTCCGAATTAGGATGTTCGCAATGATGATGACACGAAGGGAAATGGAGGGAAAATAAAAGACTGAAAATAATCATTTCCATGACAACGAACTATAGAAATTAAAATCCCTAATCCCAAAGAACCTTCACAAACCGCAAATACCAGATAAATTACAGAAAAATACAACTCATATTGAAATCTCCCTAATCAAAATATCAATAAAAAAGTAAACAATACTATATATTCTAAACTTAACAAAATAATCAATATATGCTTTCGCTTAGAACAATAAATTCAAATACCACAAAAATAACAAAACATTACTATTACCACACAAAAAATACAAACATTACATTTTAATAGTCTAATGTACAACATTGGTCTTGTAAACCAAAATTAAGAACATCTTTTAAAACTTCAGAAACTTCTTTGCCTATGGTGTTGCTCCGGTCGCATGAATTATTTAGATAAATCTTGGGTACCTCTAATTACGACATTATGCCAACACCATCACTGGTATCCTCGAGCTGTAAGGTCCTTCGTTGGTTACCACTCTTCTTTACATTAATATTAAGCTCGTACAATTCCTTCCGGGTAAGGGCCTCCTGAAAGTCATGGATAGCTTCTGAGTAACAATCAGAGCAGCGTCTTCTGATGGTATGAGTTGGTAGTATCTGTTAATCTTAATGAAAATGTTTGAACTTGGACGAGCTATAAGTTAACATCCATTTTTTGTACAAAAAGGCTAATCAATAATCATTAAAATAATTAAAATATACGAGCCTACATTATTACTTGTTTATTCTTTTGAAATTAAACTTAGTTCATTTGCATGTATTTAATCTTATTTCACTTGAACTTCATTTCTCATTTATTACTCACTTTTATCACTCACAAATTGTTGCACTGCTCTACTACCAAGTCCAAATCATCAACGTGAGTCTCGCGTGGGGTGACAACTCTGGCTGATCATGGAACAAATGAGCATTAATATGTGTAAAAGAAAATGGAATTGAAGTGGTCCAATGGTTCTCTTCGTTTTCTTGCTTTCCCCCAAGGGATGTGTCTCAGTGGACTCAGCCCTTCGTTCCTAATAGTCACAGAAGATGCATATCCGATTTGGACGCAATATGGCACGGGTGTGGTGTGAATGATGAAAACTTGCTAAATTGTAAATCGGGAAACATCGCTGTGATTCGTTTGACTTTTTGTCCTTGCTTGCAACAATATATACTGCACTGTGGTGGTATCGAAGAAAACATTTTTTGCGTTAATCTGTTCATTATAGCAATTGTTATATAGCAGAACAGAACTCACAAGGAGTTTGAACTTGTGTATCGATTTTGGGTATTCAATGGCACCTGGTGTTGTAAAATAACATAAGTTATACGTATGGAATTTTCGTAGTTGCCTGTTGACACTGACACACAGTATGATTCCAAAGTCGTGTTATAATCCTCGAGTTTGCTCATAATATATTTCATGTTTTGGTTTTGACAAAATGGTGAATTTAATACAATGCCCAAATAAAGAAGTAGAAATTCTCTTAATATTATTTTTACGTTTCATAACCTTAAATTCCAGTGTCGTTCATTTTCATATTTCGGAAGAACGGAGTTCTTACCAAATGCAAAAGAAAAATTAATGACGTACTCCTTCGTTTCCTTCATTTCACAGAAGCTGCGACTCATACATTCTTCAGCTAAGAATCACGTTTCAGGATATTTCCCTGCCACTTTCGCGCAGGAGATTGTCTCTTACGTAAGAGGATGCGCAACGAGAGCATGTCCTCAGATCCGCTTCTATCGATAAGTGCGGAATGCACCCCAGTGCATTACTGCACAATATTCTCAGTGTTGTTTCGAAAAATAATTAGTCCCATATTAGGTCCAGAACATGAAATTCCTCAATTCTGCACATACCTTGAATCTTGAAAAGGTTTTCAGACTACACCTGAATATGAGCAAAGGCGGATTTCCGGATAGCCATACTAGGCAGCCTATGGGTCCAACCAGAGATGAAGACCAATATTGTAGTAAAGTATACTAAGTATCCCAGTATATTTTTAACCACATTTTTTAGTTCATGAAAGGTAATTGTTAACTATTTCGCTAGTTATCCAATTTTTAACACACATTTATTTAATTTCGATATAAAAATACTCTGATTACTGGAGTAATAACAAAAAATAATTGTAAATTATTGAACTAAATTATTTAATAGGTAACAATGTAGCTTGCGCCTGACTTTTACAGACCTGACAGGGGTTTGTGGAGGGAAGTCGTCACCTGTACCAATACGCCCGATATCGGCGGAAAACAAATTCCATTTCGGGTGCTACGTCATTATTTTTGTTTTTTATTTAACCATTAAAAAGGAGCAGTCGCAATCTTTTGATTGCCTAGGGGCACTACACCTGAATTACGATCCTGAATATGCAGTATTTTCGACATTCAAATACTTTTAGTATTACACTTTTCAAAAAATATCTGTATTCCTTTAGTTTTATTTCCAGATTTAAGGTTTTTTGCATTCCATTAATACACATCTCATCAATATTTCTATACATGTTTATCTCTCATTTTCATCCATACCCCGTCTCATTCATCCATCGCCCCTAACAATGCTTTTTGTGCGCCTGATACTTTACGAACCTGTTACGAGTTACGAACGTGTTAAGGCGGCTCCACACATTCGGCATTGCTCTCCCAATTCCGAACAGCTGATGTGTTCGCCGAATGTTCACTGCCTTCAATGTGTCCAAGAGACGGACACGCGGTGGGTAGGGCGAACCCAGAATGTTTGTCTCTCGGCAAATAGCAAGCCACTCATCCAAACTACTTGTGATTCAGCGAGCGGTTGCTCACTACTCGAGGAATAACAAATGAGTGTAACCGTCTTTATGTACATGAATTATGTGCAGCGTCCATTTTACAAGTAGCTGATTTGGAAGCCTGGACGATTCTGTCGCATTGTAATCATCTCTCAGAGCGCGAGCCTCTCCGGGATTAACATATTAGTGTGACATCCAAAAGGTTTCCCCAACCGTCTGTTTGAGGAGTTCTCTTTGGATATTTTTGTGTTTTTAAATTAAAGAATAACCTCTTTCTTTGTTTTTTTGTTGGGAGGGAGCGTCTGATAGTTGTAGCCATATTCATTCGATTGTCTTTCAGCGACAGTTTGGAACTCGAAATAGAGATCGTCATTTTGCATATTTATGGATGGGAGTAAGCAACAGCTTGGGTAAGGAAGGCATGCCCCTTTCTGGTCAACACAAATTTGCCTCCTTTGCAATCAATTTGTAAACACTATATCCTCAATAGACATATAAAACAGATCAGATGAACATGTGGGAATTTCTGAAAAAATCTATGTTGATTTAGCCGCTAAAGCATTTTATCCTGACTAGTGCGTATTTACGACTTGCGAAAATTATTCTAAAGCCGAGGTTTTCTGGTCTATGTCAGTCATTACTTCGAAGGGAGAGTACGGTGTAAAGTAAACTGATTGGTCCGCACCGACGTTGACGTGGCCCATGCAGCTACGGTCTAACGGATTCGTCCTTGAATAGACATACAACATAGAGCATGACGAAATTCACCTTAAATACTTCATTGTGACACATAATACCTAGCCTTTTCGTGAATACCTGACAAGAAAAGTTTGAATGGATGGGTGATGAGAAAATGATGTGAATGGTGATGAAGCTAATGTAGAATGAAACATAAGAGAAACGACAGAACCCCCAGAAAACGTGCTGCGAACCCGCTTCGTCCAGCACAGATTCCATATGGGTCGCTTGAGAATAGAACTCGTCCCCTAGTGGAAGGCGAGCGGTCGCCCGCCGCCTGAAGGAATGCAAAGCGATGCAACACGTGCTTCCTGCGTGGAATGGGTCCGGCGGAGAGCGACTGGCCTGACGGTTCGCTGCGCGCCGACCCGCACTCCTGCACGCTTTCATTCCACCTGCCGGCCTGCACGGTTCGGGGTGACGCGCGCCTCCGGCTACCGGCGCCCCGTCACTCCCTGCCCTCTCCCGCACCACCACCCTGCCGTGCCCCCACCGACTCTGGGCCGACCCGCCCGCCCGCTGTCCCTCCCATCCACCTCGCTTCTGGCCAACGCCCGCCCTGGCCCACCCAACTGTCCCGCGTCTCTCTCACCTTACAGCGCGCTCTTGCCCACGTACCCCGTCACCTCGCGACTTCCCATTCCCTTCTGTACACGGGCAGGCGCCCGTTCGCATTACGTTCCACGCCGCTCCAGCCCGCATACCCACAGAGACTGCCTGTTCTGCCTCCCTGCATGCGCCCATAGCCCAGCCCTGCGTCTAGGAACATTTCTAGACCGACGCCTTGCCACGTGCAACACCACGAAGCGCTGCCTCCCCAGCGGACAGCTGGCCTGGACCGGACGCCTCCCCCACTGGCGAGTGACAGGGCCAGTCCTCGTGCAGAAGCATGTAATAGTCATCTAGAAATTTGAAAGAGAGGCAACTCGTGAGTGATATAGGCTGAAAGCGAGCTTTTACCTCGTGGAGTTTCCGAAATTCAAATCGCCGAGCAGAATCCTTGGAGAATTGTGTGCGGGACAAAGTCAGTACACGATAGATTTTCTCTGAGTTCTTCAGTTGTCCTTGTCTCTCACACCACTATTTCTTATTCATGAAAGCCATTCATATCAGGTGCATCAGAAAGGCTGATTGGTGATCTTGAAATGTATACATCCGTTGCGTACGAGGTTGAAATCAATACGGTTCAAACCTTTCGATTCGCGTGAAATTTGTGGTGTACAAAGAAGTTATAGGATTCTCCCATATTACGTGCCTCTCACTCTACAATTTACCATCACCGCATAAACCACATCACCCATCCATCAAAACCAGGATAAAGTAGAGCTGCAGGTAGCCCTGGATGTCGCAGGACGTAAAAGCTGTAGCCGCGCTACGGATATGAGTTCGAATTCTGAATGTTTTCGTAATGTGATTGTGGCATGGCTGATATTTCGTATCACTGTGTAACACATTTGAACTGCCATATCCTCACTACTCGCATCCCGGTAAATGAAGGTACTTCAGGATAGAACGGTGCATCGAGACTAATTGTTTTGTTTAGGATGAGCACCTGGATGTTCCCGGGAGTACCGCAAATGAGCAGGGATCTCTAGACTGAGAAAGTGAAAAACCTATAGATGTATCCAAAAGGGTTCGCGGTGGGCTTGTAAGGGGTACATGAACAACTTTTGTTAAATGGTGTGAAACGTAAATTAACCACTTAACGTAAAAGGGAAAGTATATTCTGGATTTTCAATTTTTAAGTTTTCATCCAGATTTCTTTTATCAAAGGTGTGACTAAGCTCAAATACCCGCAATAAGCTGAATTTGGAGACGGACGCCAGACTCTTATATTGGAGAACCAGGTATAAGATGATAATGTATCATATAGACTCACCTATTGGAAAAACTAATAACTTAATCTCTGAAGTCTAGAATTAACAGAATTCCATTCTAAGGTACTTTGTATATAATTATTATTCAAATTGAGACTAAAATTTTGTTTTACTAACATTCACACCAACAGAAAATTTGTTATTCTATTATCAATGTACAAACGTATAAACCCTTTATTTACTTTGTGTAATAGTTTGTTTTCCATTGAGGAGAATGGCCCAGAGTATAATAAGGACAGTCAGTTATTCTTTCTTTTTTTACAGATTTATTTATGTAAATCTATCTCAGCCAACGTTTCGAGGTCTTATTTGGTCTCAGTATCCAGACTTAAATGATGGAATTGTAAATATATCTCCTTAAAATATATAAATGCACGAATAATGTATCACGTTAAAATCCTGGACTATCATCCTAAATGGAAGTTAAATAAAGACAGTCTAGAAAATTAACTTGAAATACTGGTTTGCTTTGTTTAGTTTGTTTCAAACTATTGAAAATATTTACTATGTTAATTTACGTTTTTCACTAGTTATAGACAACGTTATAATAATATAGCAAGAGAATAATATTTAATGTACCACTTTTATGAACATTTCATCTGTGGACGGGGTTACATGTAACTTTTAGTCATGTTTAAGGGGTGCAGTCCTTACAACGTTCGAGAACCTCTGCTCTACACGAAAATTCCGTAAGGCAGTTCCAATTAGAAATGAATGGTGTCTTTTTGAGCGAATGTGCGCTGTAGTCTAGTAACTTGAGCGTGGCCGTGAAAGCGGGTGATCCGTAGCGCAGCGGTGCGTGGGGGCTTTCGCCTCCAGCGGAGTCCGGGATTCCAAACCTGAAGCCTCCCGGGGGACGCTAGGGGAACAGAGCGGAATTTGGAGACGAGGTCAGGCGGCATTCGCCTCGCCACTCCCTCGCCTCGCGTTGCCTTTCACAGCCGCGCTGCATCTCCGCGTTCAGCAATCTAATCCGTCCGTCAGTCGGAACGAAATTGAAGAGCCCATAAATCTAACAGTAAACGTTTGCAAAAGTACCAGTGTATTGATCCATTGCAATACATTAAATACCCAATGACGTTATTTGTGTCAAATATATAGATATTTCGGAGTGCCTATTTTTATTTGAGGGAGATGCAAAAGTAAAAAGAATCCTTATCATACTCTGTATTTCGTCCTATTAATATTCAGGAAACAAAAATTACCAAACGGGAACAACAATTACGTCAAATACGTACTTTTATTTTAAAACGTTGAAATTATGTAAAACCGGATGTTTGTAATGTCGAAATTACATCAGATGGTGTAATGAATCGCAATCACGAGAGACCGGCTGTTCAATGAAATTAAAGGACAGTTGATTGTTATGAAATTAAAGGACAGTTGTTGATTGAATATTATTTTGAGCTTCAAATGGAATACTGATTAATTAAACGCCAGAATTTTTTCGATATATTGCAATATACCAAAACAAACCTTTCGTATCTATATACCTATAATTTGAAAATAAAATACTTCTATTTAGAAATAAACTAGATATTAGAAACTAGAAGATTAAAGGAATGGCATCCTAGTTATTCTTGTAAATTTTTCTTTACGTTGCTACCGCTGATATTTTTCACATAAAATCCTTGTCTTTTATAAAAAGTGACTTACTTGATGGCGGCGCATATTATTATTCAGCATTCATAATTATAACCCGCGATGCTGTAATCGGTTACCAGAGTCAATACCATTACAAAATATTCACGGGTAACTTTTACACGAGATCACTACCCTTTACTACACTGTTGTCAATACGCACGTTCAGATATCAAATGAAGTTCTTCATAACTTTTCTACAATATTACACATTACACGTAGTGACAAAACGAAAGTAATTTATTTTATAATAAATACAAGGATACATGTACAATCCTTTAATGTTATGTTATCTTCTACATTGCATACTACTAAAAGCCTAAATCATTTTATGTAAAGGTTTTCTGTGTAATGTAACCCCATCTCAATTACATTTTGTTCAACCTTTCTGTTTAAGTGTTTCATTCTTGATATATTGACAAAATACTAAAATATTTCCCTATTTTCCTTTTGAATACTAAACTTAGACAATATACAGACACTGAACGACGCATGGTAGCTTTTCTTACTTAAAATATTATTTCGCATAAAATTTCGTACGCGCGGCTGCCGCAGTGCAAGCGCGGAGGGGGAGGGGGAGGCCGTCGAGCGGCAGTACAGCGCGTGGACGAGAGGAGCCTGGTTCCGAGAAAGGCTGCGGCTGTCGCACCCGCGCTGAGCCGCCCCTACCCGATGCAAAGAACCGTTGGCCAGACCGGTGTGCCGCCCGCGAGACGAGCCAAGCCGCGGCCGCGCGTGCTCGCCCGCCGCGCCGCACGCACGCACGCCTACCCGCTCGCGCCACTCGGGCGCCCGGCCCGCACGCAACGCACGCCTCCCGCCCCGCCTCCCGCTCGCCCGCCAAGCCCCCTCGGACTGCTCGCCGCTCTCGCGCCCCTCGGCGGCTCGCGCCCTCTCGCCCTTTCGCCCTCTCATCTTCGCCATTTCACCGGTCTCGCCCCCACGTATTGCCCGCTCGCCCGCCGCTAGGCCTTCCAGGCGTGCTC
>BOPP01000469.1:101000-146209 GCA_017312745.1 Gryllus bimaculatus
CATACGGACCCCCCCGTCCCCCGACCCTCCTTCCCCAGGCTCCTCCCGCGTGCCATATCCCACTGCGGCGGTCTATCTCTCTCTCTCTCGCGCGCGCGCTCGCGCCTACGGATTGCCCAGGCTCGTGCGCAGCCCTGTGGATTTCCTTCGGCGCGCCGGCCGGTCGGATCCACGCGCTGGGATGCCCGCTGGACTAATGGAGTTTTACACTGGATTGCGTCGTTGAGATACTTGAGTTAGTGAGAATCGATACGAGTATTTGATGCAGGCATCAGAGTGTCAGTATGTTTTGTGACTTGTGCTACCACGGATCGCTCTGCTGCCGCTATCTTATTTGCTATCTGGGCGTCCAGTGCTGGACACCGGTCAGCTAACTAGCTCTTACAGAAGATTTCATAATCTCGGAACGAGCTGAGCACAGCCAACGGCGAACGCTTGGGGAAAGATAGGAGAGATGAACCCAACACGGACGAATTTCAATCTGTATGATCACAGACAATGAACAGGTCTTCGGGATGGCTTCACGTCAATATGTATTTTGAATAATAGCCCCGAAGAAATTACTTAATGAGGAACAGTCTTTGAAAATGTTAGAATCAGTGCGATAACAACTTCAAAATAATGTCCAGATCCTCTTCAGACATTGCCGCAAAACATGAGGTGTTTGAAATCTCATCACCCACTTCCATTGATCATTTTAGTCATGAAAAATCTATCATGTTACCTTCAATTACATAACTTTGAATACGATTTTACGACACAGTTCCCCCAAACATCCCCATATCTTTTATTTTATCAGGATCAGACAAACCAGTTTCGCTCACGGATTTACGTTGGGACACTTTAGTGGAATGCCTCATCATGAGAGCTTCGGAAACGATACACCACATCTTCTGTTCTAATACAATTCTCCTTTGGACAGAACGAGCAATTTTACCTCAAGTCCATCGCCTCCTGCACTCGACATTGCAGCAACGGCCTTCGGACATGCCTCCCCAACATTCATCGCGAAAAAATAAACGTACACGTGGAACAAACAAGTAATCAAGATCAATCAGCTTCCCCTACGCAAATCACTGCAGACAACTTCGTTTTCCGCTCCATACCAGGTAATTCCTCCGCTTCACTAAGCGACTTGTGTTGGATTCACTAGTGCCCTCTGCACATCTTACAGTACGAGTCTGCGGTCTTTAAAAATCTCCAGGTCTTCCAGAAAACACCCAAAAAGCTTCAGATGGGTACGACTTTGTCCCCGACATAACACATCGACAATATTATTTCACCTTCCCTGCCTGCACAACCTATGTCTCAGCAGCCATCGATAGCTACAAACGCACAGTTCGAACAAACAAGCCATCGAGATCAATCAGCTTCGCTTGTGCAAATTACGAAAACCACTAGCATTTCGTCTTCCGCACGTAATTCCTCCCTCTTCATTAAGTGGCATGGCTGAAGCACTGGTCTCTAGTGACCTGTTCACAGACGCTCATCTTAGAATAGTCTTTCCCGAATAGTGGAGTCCACAGTCTTTCCAAATTCCTCCCGTATCTACTGCGTAAAAATATACGCAAATTCGTCACCGTTTGAAGTGGCTTAGTACTCAAAAAAGTCGTCTATGTTTCTGTCTTCCATTCTGGACGGCTCTGGACTTACGCTCTGGACTTACTCTGTAGACTATTTCATTTTGGACGGCCGTCACCTATGGTAAAATTGTAAAAACGTAATATTTAGAACTCAACCCAAATCAATGCAACCATAATAACAATAACTTTTCCATATAACTGGATAGATTTTTGTTTAAACTGGAAAACAGGTGACAGAAATAGATTAATTCAAATAAACATGGACATCGTAAACATAGCCATCACAAATCTCGCTGCTATCAGAAAGGGACTACTTAATGTTGGTGATACAATGCTTAAGGTTTCGAATCAGGTCAAAATCTTCACTTAAATTGGATGAATAGAGAAGATTACGGCCATAAAATAACGGAAAACAACACTTCTTGCCTCCCTTTGTTCAATCAGACACGAACTTTTACTCTGTCAATAACGACACAGTAGCAAGTGAAGAACTTCCACCTAATGATATAAAATCATCGACAATACATGTGAATATACCTAAAGGACTAATATCCTATAATAAATAATTTCAATAAAGCTCTCCACTACGCCACGTCTCCAAACGTGGTACGCTGTGTTCGCACCACATACACACACAAAATGTAAAAATAGTTCAAGTGGAAATAAGGCTCTGGAGGAATACGCCAATATAAGGAAAGGAATAACGCATCTCTGGCACTATAGCATAGAAGCACAGACTTGTGCGGAATCTCTAGTGCGGAATAGTGAATGTTGTATGATCCTAGTGAAAGTCCAGGTGCAACACAAGTGGCCAACGGTATGATTCAATATATATTACAATGTACAACAGCAACAAATCAACGAAGAATCAATACGTCGTTTTTCCATCTAGTACTGGTGCTTCTAAAATTAACTGTTTTCAATGCTATATATAAAATACAGGAAATTAAATGAACTATTCTATATTACGTGGACTCTACTGTATGTTTAAAGAATTATATATGGTTGCAAATCTTGTATTTTAGACAATTTTAAGAGAAAAATGTAGTATAATTTTTTATAAATACAGAAAGTCACAAAACGTGTCTGAAGAAAGAAAAAAACGATGTGTTAACATTATTAGCAAATTATAGGGTAATAGCGTTCCCTCTTCGCTAGCATTCCATCTTCTATGTTGTCGAAATATTAACAAACTATTACATCAGTAAACCCAACAGCAAACGCAGGATAAAAAGGACAAAGATAGGTACGAGGCATCCAGCTACGAGGAATTTATTCAATTTTATTATCAGCAATCACATGCCTGAAAACGTTTGTAAGAACGAATAAGATATTGGAAATTACAATTATGATTCTGCCATAGTATTCGCGAGGCACAGGAAAAACCAATTAGTCACGTAACAATTGTGTGTAAAAACTACTGTCTCTATCAACCTTCATTATCTTTGTAGCTCTCGTAACGGTTTCTGGCACGCACTCCAATCCTTACAGAAGCTTGTCTGCCTGCCGTTACTCTCTCAATTCATACGCCAGAATGGTATTATACAATATGATCCCTTTGCAAGTCATGTGATGTTTCCTGCTGTTATATGTAGTGAAGATGCTTGGCATTCGTAACGAATTCCATCTAATATTACTCGTAATTATTGTCACTTTAAAATTATTTTTTACATGTAGTCACATTATAACACAATAAATTTGAATTTAATTTTTTCAAATGCAAAATCTTAAGTTCCAATAATATGTTATCTTTCTTGTGATGTCTAATATTTTTTTAATTTATATTTTATATATAAATTTCGTTAGTACAAAATTATATTAATAGTTTTTTTACTGTTCTAACTCAGCTTATCGTAATTTTCAAGAACATCACTCTTACGTTAAGTAGGTTGTTTAACGTGGCTTATTTCTGAGAACTCATAAATTTAGGATTCTCCGTGAAAAACAATGCATATTATCTCAAATGCTGCAAGAGAGACTGCACACAGAACATGGAAGGCAACGTCTTGTTCAAAGGTACTGAGAAACTGCTTTTACTACTAAAGAGTAAAATCAATATAACGCATTCTACAGTTGCTAAAATCTGTCAGGTGACGTTCATAGACCACACTCTTAAGAGTTATACTGCATTTTGACAACGGATCAAACAGCTACATTTAGAAAGAAAAAGTAAGAAACAAATTGAAAATACACATATTGATAGTGTTAAACAGCAATATCGTATTTCAAAAAATTATACTACTCTAGAAAGCAATAAAACATATGTTCCTAACAACTATAAAAGGTAAAATTATTAACTTTAAATATCTTATGGCGATGATAAAAAAAATGTCTTAAAGTGGTCTGAAGGGGAGCAAAAACATTTCAATTCGTGTATTAAATAACAAATTCATAAGCAATATTGATGTTGCAAAAACTGCTAAAATGAGGTTGCTTATCACCACCTTCGATATAATATGTAAGGGAAAAATGAGATACATCATAAATATACGAACAGAAAAATTATGAAGTACACAAATTTTCTTGTTCATAAACCAGAGGACAATTTGTAATATTGGCTTAATTTTTAAGGTTTAACATTACGGCTACAAAGTATTAAATGCCATTTGAATTTGAAAATGTAATTGGATGTAGATTACTTATTTGGCAACAGAATATTCTATTTGGTTTTTGTGATAGTATATATCAGTCAAAAATATTTGGATTTTTGAGTTGTCCACCACTATAATGCACTAATAACCTTCACTCTGGAAAGCAATAACAAACGTTTAGAAGAGAACAATAAAATACATTGAAGATAAGTAACAATGTGATATCAAATAAAACATGTTTTCAAGTTTTAGTTTTGGCAATTTTAATACTATCAAATAATTTAACATTATTTGATAGTATTATAATAAGTTAATATTAATGTTTTGAAACAGATTCTATTACTTATTTTATTTATTACTCAAATATTCTATTAACCTAATAGTTTGAAGGTTAAATAAAATCTCAACCGATCAATTAATTAAGCTTCCTTAGAACGCGCAAGTGGTCAGCGCAGGTCCACACGTGCTTTCTCCTGTGCTGTTCCCCCTACGCCCTCTGATTCTCCACTCAACGGCAGAGGTTGTAGCTCGCGAGCAGTCAATGACATCATGCACTTTTTTGAAAGAAATTCAAATAAACAATAAATAAAAATGTTTACACACGCGGTAGCGGAGGCAAAATAAATTTACTAACAAAATGGAATGAAATAGTGTTAATACGAATATGATTGATATAACTTCTTTTATTATCTGCATTTTTTTTTGTTTCAATGCATTTTGCCAGTTTTTTAAAAACTATTTTTTTTTCAGTCTTGGAGAAAATGATTTTTTAATGAATACACAAATTTGCCTGACGGTCGAGCTGTAAACACTGAGTATTTCTGCCAACTTTTGGACAACAAAATGTTAATACTAACAGATGATACCTCAACTACCTAGATGTGACCACATTGTTCGGTCCTATAGAGCTATCATTTCGATATAAAGAGAGCAATTGAGCGATTTGTAAGCATTATTGTCTGTGTGTCAGAAGTGTCGCAGAATCTACTTCTACATATATTATTATGCGACAAAATATATTAATATGGATAATGTATTCTACTGTAAGGTATTGTCACTGGTTCGAATATTTGAATTTCCAGTATAATATTTCTTTGATCATTTCAAAATGACAGCGATTTGCATTTTTCTTTTCGCAGAAAGGGCATCATGGATAACAGAACTCCTCCTGGAACTCCTCCTCGCAGGTTGGAAGTCAAATTGGCGTCACCTTACATAATACATAGGATTGGAGACCCTAATTCGATGGTGAACAGAAAGTGGACGAATTTTTGTGTCATAAGGAGGTTGTTTAACAGAAAGGTATTAATTGGATATGACGAGAACATACGACATAATGATCATGAGACCTGTTCTGTACTAAAATCTTTATTCCAATTTACCCAGAGCAAATAAATGTTTCAAGCTGAAAGATGACTTTGAAAACAAAAACTTCTTAGTCATCAAAGACCGAAGGAATCCATTTAACTTTGTTTCGAGCAAATGACAGAGTGGAGAATCGAAAATTGGTCAAAGTATTTGTGTATTCTCAATTTTTAAAGATCTACATTTTTATGTTGATTCACTCTTCGAATGAAGGTAGAGAGGTCATTCCTACGAAACACCCACTCTTTGCCGAGCGGTAAAGCTAGAAACCTTTTTTCGAATAATAAAAGGAATAACACACTGAAAAATGTGAAACATTCTAATTAACAACAGATTTCAGAAGACTGAATTAAAATTGTACCCCAACTTAACTAGAAAAGGAATTTATAAAATTAATTTAAGTTAAAAATCTCTATCATTATATCTGTAATGGACATGTGCTCATGAACAGGTGCTAGCTTTCTGTGAGTCGGTTCCGGGTTCGATTCAAGGCCGGGGAAAACTTGAAGCTTTAGCTTTCTAATACAAATCGTTTGTTTCTGTAGATGCGTGACGAAAGAAAGCTCCAGGAGGCAAATAAGCTAAGTACGGTAATGGGAACCTCATGCTCGTCACATGCCTCCCTCACCCTTAGGAGGGGATAATAAATAAAAACAGGGCCCAAGCCTGGGAACATCTATAGTTGGCAAAAGTCGGATTAATTCCGCCTGGAGCCAAATACATACATACATAACTAATTTGAAGACTTTATTGAAAAAAAATGAGGAAGTGTCTCATAGAATAGTTACATTAGAGGACTATGAATGTAGATTGATAGTAGAGTAGAATGTAGAAGCATTTTTAAGGTGATATAAAAGATGTATTCAATTAAATCAAATTTGATTTATTATTTGTTTAAATAAATATATTTTAAATCATTTTCATTTTTGAAAAATAACTACTAATAAATGTATCTATACAAACATTCGGCCCTTCATAAATAATTTTAAAAGTGAAAATTGCTTAATGCTAAAATCAAACTTCGGGCAAACCGAGCCACTACGTGGTAGGACCTTCCAAAAATGTAATAGAACATTCTTCGTGGTCTAATTGTGTGAAACACGCGTTTGTGAATCGTGAACTTTAGCTCGATATTCATTGTGATCTTGTGAACATAAAGTTAATTTTTTTATTATTATTCTCTTAAAATCTCTTGCCTGCCTTTCCTGTGAGCCTACAACTACTCTTTTATGACACTTTCGGGGTTTTTGTCGAAAGATTCTTATAAATGATACAAAACTATCAACTTCACTGTTTTATCATACACGGTGCATCACCCCTTATGACACTGCAGTCGTCATGCGATAGCAAGGTTCCAAAGAAGACACCAACCGCTATTAAATATTTGCTATTCACGGTTTATGGTATGCAACAGCAAGATTTTTATATATTCTTGTTATGAAAAGAACTGTTGTATTGTGTATTCGTTTTTGTTAATATATTTAAATTTATTGTGGTGTTAAACGAAAGCATTGGACTTGAGCAGTGCGCGTGCTACTTTTTGGAAAATTTGTGTGGTTTTGTTCAGCAGCATTTTCGCTGCTGCAGGCCACTGGCCGGTATTATTAGCGAGGGACGAAGCTGTTCTGGAACAGCTGATGGCCCCGAGTATGAGGAAGTGATAGGAGGGGGGGGGGGCGAAGGCGCTGCACCGGCGCGCGGCGCACAGCTGAGAAAGCGGCGGCGGCGCTGCACTCGAGCTGCCGTGGCCCAGAAGCCCAGAAGCGGCACCCGCCACCTCCACCCCTCCCGCTCCGCTCTCTCCGCCCAAGCGACCACTTCTCTTTCTTGCCTTCCAATTCCGAGTTCTGTGTGTTGGCCTCTGACGCGCGGCATTAGATGGAATTCGAAAAGTCACGGAAAATTCGTAACGTGATAACAAATGAAGGTTTTTTTAAACACTACCATAGCCCCAAAACACAATTTTTCAGGAGAGGGGAAAACGTGGGGTGTGTATGGACTATAGTGTTGTTGGTTTTTTTCTTCAAAAAATTGAAGACTACAGTACTTTTACAAAAAAGACTCTGGACTATGGTTATTTTATCAAACGTCACTCAAACTTTCAGAGCTAATAACTACAGACAGGGCCTGATTTTGTTCACAGCAACACAGTCGGCACATAGCGAGTATATAGCTCTACTAAAAGTTCTAGTATCTCAAAATATCACTTTTTGAACTAATGTTTTTCTTTTTCAAAAATCCCTTCATATTTAAACAACTCGATGTGCATCATTGAAGTACCAACGAGCGAGCTCGATGCCGTGCCACTTTTAGGAGTTATAAAGAAGAACCGGTATTTAAAGGGAAAATAATGCAAAAGCAACATTTGAGGTCATTACACACACCATCAGAATCGCAATTCTAAAATTCCCGTGAACCCTATTGTATAATATCCGATACAAGAGAGTGTAATGTGCCCACGTTAAACATGTTTTAAAAAATGAAGTCCGTTGGAAGAAAAGCTAATACGCTCTGTGTATAATGAAAGAAAAGAAAATTTCGCGTTGTGCAAATGGAACATCTGGTTGTGATCTGCAGTGATTTCGTTGCTTGGCTGTTTATACTTTGTTAAGAGAAATTTAATCCCTTTGTTTAAGCAGTACGCTACGGAAATGTGACGGTTTTGTCTTATTGTTAAAAAGCCATTCGTCCAAAACTTTGTAAATATGTTTTTGCTGGATAGGAAATTATTCTTCAGGGGTACATCTAACAGATTTAAGACATAAATGTAAAATTTTTCAGATTACGCTATGAAGAAAACATTAAGTTCACTCGCAATCCGCAACACACATTACACTGCCAAACATAAAATCAAATATAGTTCGAAAAACATGCGTTCTATAACATAGCTTGCTCGCTCCTTGGGAGAATAAAACTAAGTTTCTGGGGTTGTGATCTACTAAATGCGACATATTGAGACCTCGCATGACATGTGCGGATCTTTATTTTCTTTTGGTGCCCCCGTTCCGTAACATAGGTAAATTTTCTGTTTTCCAAGCCCAAGGAACGTTCTCCCGTCCAAAGAATACTTAAATTCTTTGGACGAGGTGAACGTTCCTTTATTCACAACGTACTTCACCTTGATTAATCAGAAAAAAAGAAATCTACAGAATTATGGTCATAAAAAGTTATTACGGCATTTTAGTTTTTACTTTCTCGGCATACTTTGTACTTACAAAGTAAAGAGAAAGTCTTGCAGTACTGCCGCAAAAATCGACGATTTTTTGATAGAAAAACTCGTACTGTGAAGCCCTGATACCGACTGAAAATCTCGTACTGTGAAGTCCTGATAAATTACTTCCTCTAACATGTGTAAAAAGAATTTAGTTTTGTGGGACCTTGATACCCAAGTTTTGGCAAGATGTCTGTCTCTTCGTCCGTCTACAGACTAAACTGCAGCCAATTTTCTTCAATATTTTGATTGGAGGGGAGGTAATTGACATTAAGTCTCCAACACATCATCAGAATTTTCTAAAAATTGCTCATATTTTTTTATTACACGTTTTCCTCAATTAGAGGAGAGGGCGCTCAAAAAAGTGCGGTCTCATTTTCGTCGCAATCTCTGGATATTTGAAACTTGCGGGAGTTCAAATATTGTTCGGGGTCTTTTTACAACTACAATATTGAAGAAAGAAATTTTCCCCTAATGAACTCTGTTCTTAAAAATTAATCTTTAAATAACGTCATGGAAATATTGTGACACCACTAGTTATTCGTTTATACGAAAACCTCTCGTCTCTATCGATCGGTCAATATCAATATCAAAATCAATACCGATACCGCAAGAATCGAAATCGACCTATTTTGAAAGAACGAATATTGCCACTTCACGTATCAGAAGATCAAACTCTTGATCTGGCTTTAGAAGAAGAAGAAGAAGAAGAAGAAGAAGAAGAAGAAGAAGAAGAAGAAGAAGAAGAAAGGAAGAGGCGGTGGAGAAGAAAGAGGAATTAATAAGAAGGGGAGAAGAAGACGGAGGAGGAGAAAGAGAAGGTAAGAGGAAGAACGAGAGGAGAAAGAAAGAGACGGAGGAAGAAGCAGAAGAAGGAGAAGAAGGAGGGGAGAAGAAGAAGAAAAAGAAGGAAGAGAGGTAGAGAAGAAAGAGGAATTAATAAGAAGGGGAGAAGAAGACGGAGGAGGAGAAAGAGAAGGTAAGAGGAAGAACGAAGAGGAGAGAAAGAGACGGGAAGAAGAAGGAGAAGAAGGAGAAGGCGAGAAGAAGAAGAAGAAGAAGAAGAAGAGAAGAAGAAGAAGAAGAAGAAGAAGAAGAAGAAGAAGAATTATTCTCGGGCCTCAAGATGCCTGGGCTGCAGACCTCCCTCTTGGCATGCAAGGGGGGGGGGGCGGGTTGCGTGCTCACGCACCAGCGCGGAGGAGGCGGCGCACGCACGCCTTAATACCGCCACGCCACGTGAAGCCCTCATCAGCACGCGTGGCCCGTGTGACGTTGACCGTTTCAGCGGCTTATCACAGTGTGTGACGGATCATGGATAACAATAATAATGCCAGTGAAAATGAAATGCAAATACTTTCTATTTAGTGACATCGCCAGGATTTCTTTGTTCTTTCCCTTCGTTTCTCTCTATCGGGTAGTGGAGAAAAAGAAATGCCTTACAACGGACGCAACAATTATGTTATTGTTAGCAAGATACGATGTAGATTCAAGCGTTTGGAATTAGACAATGTTTGTCATCCTTCCTCGTTGGCTACCCTCCCTGGCTCTCTACAATCAGCGTTAGTACCACCATAGAGTAATAGCCTACTTCCTGAGTCTATGGTACCCCCATCGTTGCTATGGGCTGTCGTAAACAGATGCAAACTCCCGGCAACCTTTCAGTAACAGTTTTAACTTTCGATTACTCAAAGCGTGTTGGTGATATTGGAATGGATTAAAAAGTATTGAGTAGACAATTTGATGGGTTTCAATAAACATTTAATACCACTTTATGGTTTATCTCAACCTATCCAAAATTTTCACCAAAAATTGAAAGAGTGCAGACTTAAATTTTGCTCTGAGGGGTTATCTCTAATAAAGCTTGAGGAGAGGCAAACTGTTCAATGTCTTTCTTCTACACACCAAAACATACGAGTGTTGCTCAAATATGGGATAAATTACACAGCACGTTAAAATTCTTTTAATTTTCAAGATTGTATATTTACTATTGGGTCAATTGTGTAGTGATGAAAAATAATGAGTAAGTAGTTTTATGGTCTTCAAAGAACGTTTAATTCTCTTTCGTGACTTTCTCTTCCATTTTCATGGCCAACCTTGAAATAGTGCACATTTACATGTTGTTCTCAGGGATAGAAAAAGTGCACTCTTACATGTTGTTCTAAGGGATAGGAAAGGTGGAAAGGGAAATTTTTATGAAGTCTTATGCAGACAATAACATTTGTTTTGTTTTGATGATCATATGAACAATATTTAATAAATCTCTAAAATAAAACTGTAGATTTGTATGAAAATCAAACGTTATTTTTAATATAAAATAATAACTTAAAAAATATCCTGACAAGGTGCTCTACTTTTCGGTGCAACCGCATCGAAATCGGTTTAACCGTCCCAGAGATTACCCCAGACACACACAGACAAAAGTCATAAAAGCAACTGAATTACGTTTTATATCATGTAAATAAGCATATAAGTTTATGAAAAGGCAGTTATTTTGAAATCACAGACTGTCCAATTGAATGTATTTGGAAGATATAAAAAAATAGATTAATGTGTGAGTTTCACTTGGTTCTGTCATTTTTTTTAGTTACCCCTAGTAATAAATATATTCGGTATGTCACCTTATAAAAACACTATGTTTAGAAGATGGAATAGGGGCTCGCAGCTCTTCCAAAAACAAAAAATTTTCGTAAATTCTATTTAATGTTATGCTATCAATTTATGATTCCATTCGTGGGTAGTTACTGATATTGTAAACTAATTTTACATTTACAGCCAAAAATGTCGTAAATCAAGAACTTAACTACTTCGTTGAGACGAAAAATGCGTAAAAATGTCGCTCACAGATTATGCAAAATATTGCGCAATTGACCTCTGTCAGTTTCGCATTGAATGAGCAATAATAATAACAACTAAAACACTCAATTCGGGTCTACGCAGTCTTTGTATAAAACTTAATTTTAGAGGCGAAAAATTATATATAATAATTCTATTGTGACACTTTTATTTTAATTATTTGCCACTATTTAATTTATTTCTTGGTCTCACTAATCTAAAAGCTACACGATCATCGGTATTAAAATGTTTCTAGAGCTTTCAAACTTGCCAATCTCTCTGTGAGATTGCGATCACAAGCGAACATGCCAATGATAGGCCGCCCATCACGAATCAACGCGTCTACATACTCGTAGCTACTTGGCAGAGTGCTTGGAAAATGACGTAGTATGAAACACCGGCTAACGGTATTTGGTTGTACTTGTCCCCGTTCGCGCGCTGAATACAAATTTCGAGAACTTTTGTGCAGCCCTTCGAAGAAAATAATATCTCGGTGTAAACGTAATATTGAAGCAGTTAAACATCTTATAAGATTCTTGTTGTCGGTTTATGTATATATTTGTTGAAATGGTAATAGTTCTGAAACTTTATCTGAAGTCGGGAACCTTACAGCAACGAACAATAACATTCTCCATGACCATTGCCGACTAGATCAAAGCACATTTTAAACACATTAAACGAATATATAGAATACAGATTGATAGGATCAAATGCCACGACTCTGATAGTTGTACAAATATGAAAATTTGATACTTCTGTCTCAGACACAAAATTCAATAAATTACTTTTTCAATTCAAAAGCTAACATATCAATTGCACAATATGTTTCCACAACTATAATTAGTCCTGCCATAGCAGTCTCTAACCACTCTTAATCAGAGACAATACCCATTGTTGACGGACTTGTTTATGTTAATTTAGTCCAGAAATATGACAGTTCATAAAATTGCACCATACTATGTAATAATTAAAAATCGTTCCTTGTATGCAGAAGACAGTATTGGGGACGTAGTATTTTCACCATGGAACAAATATTTTAGCCAGTGCATTTGATATCAAATATGCTACGGATGTCTGGTACGTAGAGTCAAAACAAACATTTGTCCTCGTAGAAACAAGATATAAGTAGCAGGGCATATATGTGTTGACTCGTTCAGAGAACTTGTCAGCGCTGTGAAAGAAAGAACGCATTGAACAATTACGGAAGTGAAGATAGTGTGCACGGAAGATAGTGTGAAGATAGAAGCTAACAACGATTGATTTACTATCGAATGTGACGAAACATCATTACAAATAGTCACCAAGAAAATCAGTAATCATAAGTAGAATTGCCAGTAATAACACCTCCCCCCCGAATTGTGAGGACAATCACTAGGAATGTTTAGGACTAATATCCGAAAGTATTCCAATGTAAAGCAGGAAATTGTATTTAATGTTCATATAACATCGATTTCAAATAATAATTTTCATAGTCGTGACTGCTCATGACCATTGTAGGTAACAGTAATCAGACAATAAATTACATTAACAGTAAAGAAGAGGAAGAGACATTTCATGTTTTCTTAATGTTCGTATTTTATCATTTTAATATGAATCTTCAAAACAGTCAACAGTGAAACACATGGCATAACGATCACAACAATGGGAACTAGGTCTATCATCTTCAAGAATCGCTTCAGTCATTCTTTCAGCATTTCTGTGTCATCCACATTTTCCAAATGTATCGTATCTTAATGGTGATTTTTATTGCAGAACTGGGAAGGAATGAAATTACTTCTCTTATGGAATCTGACCACACAGTCAGTACCTAAAATGTGTTTTAATACACAAAAAAATGAAGATATAAGTAATCCACTCATTTGTGACATTTAACCCCTTATAACGTATGTAATTCCAATAATAAATGCCCATATTAATATTTTTATATTTATATTAATATTTTCCATATCAAAACTTTCTTTTTTATGGAAATTAGGAATTTCAAATTATTTTCAAAAAATACTGCAGTCGGTTGATTTTAGAACTTAGACGATTCTGTCAAAATACCTTCGCAGTTATTATAAAGACTCCAATTTGCTAAAAAGCTATAACACATGTTCACAATTTTTAAATATTTTGGCAATACTTCTGATATCATCACGAAAGGGCAAAATGACTCCAGAGAGCACTAGCCTTAGTAATATTTATCCGAATTGCAGGATAGACGATGCCTTTACTTTCATTATAACTGAAAACACCTTGGTATGCATGATGCATCAAATATTAGAGTACCAATTAAACACTAAGTAGGAAGAAACGTGGCCAATAGAAATGGTGAGAACACAAAGGACATTCTCCTTTTCAAGGAAGTGGGTCACACAAAGCTTTCGGTTATCACAATACGAACAAATGAAAAACTACAACAAAACCTTATAAGCACAGGAAACAAATCACTTGAAATACGATGAACTTAATTATCTAGCAATAAAATTAAAACCAAAGGACTCAAAAGGAAGAAGTGTATTGGCATGCTTTCAGAATACAGGGAAAATTTAAAATAATAAGGAAGAGTTTATAATACTAGAAGAAAAAATATATTCCACGTACAGTTGACAATTGGGAGTAAGTAACCATCAAACCACTAGAAATGTAAACGAAACAACCCCTTCAACATATTAATTGACGTTTTATACTTTTTGGTGTTTCTGTACCTCTGAAATACGGAATTTTGCGAACCTTTATTAATAACTCCAGAAAAGCAAGATTAAAAACACAATTTACGAAAATCCGAAATGATTCACGCATGCCTGTGCTATTTAGAAATGTCAAGAGGAATCAAGTGTTTTTTTCAAGAGAGTTCCCAGGTCTGACAGTTAGCTGTCAACTTACGTTTACCCACTTTATTTAGACAAGTTTGCTCTCCATTCCGCATCATACAGAGAAACATTTTCTGGTCGATTGACATCTAAGCGAAACAAAAAACGTAGAGAGAAAACACGGAGCTGCGGTCACGTAAGGAAAAACGTGGGCAGGCTCACACGCTCGCATCCTTGCCCCTTGGCAGGTCGTCGACCCTCCCGCCGCCTCCGTCTTACCTGAACACACATGTAGGTGTCCCGCGCTCAGCGTTAGCAGGAACAGCGCCAGCAGCGCCGCGACGGGCAGGCGGCCGCCGCGGGAACTACTCTCGTCGGCCATGGCGGGCCTCGCGGCCAGGGCGGCCGGGGCGGCTCGCGCCGGCCCCGAACCTCGAACCCAGGGCTCCCGCCGCGGGCCGGGCGCCGGCGTCGCGGAAGACTCCTGCAGGCGGCCCACGAGGCGTCGGTCTCGCTCACACGACAGAACCTAGCTCCGGCTCACATTCACCACAGAACCTCGACGGAGCTCCTCGCAGCTCGGGTGGATTTCGAGGCTCGCTGTCACATCGCAACTTCACAACCTAATACGGAGGGATGCACGGCCACGCGATTAGTCATGTATATCACAGTTTTGGTCACAAAAACACGGTTGTTACGAAGGTATTTTTAAGAACACACTGTCCGCAAAGTTGTTCACGGAACGCGAAGATCATTAATTATTATTTTCTTAAGTTACGTTTATTCTTTCCCTTAAAGTCCAAAACTCCCCCATCTTCGCAAGACGTCAAAGTTCAAATCAGCATTCCATCCAATTCCCGCAGACACAAGCACCAACCGAACGAAAGTGGCGGATCCACCCGCACTCGAGGAAACGTCACCGTCCGGGAACGGGAGCACAAGCGACTCTCTCCGGGCGCGCGGCCACAGGGCCGGCGCTGGCAGGCGGGCGACGAGCGGGTCCGCGCGGGCAACCGAAGCACTGAGGCACTGAAGCCCCGCTGCCTCGCCGCGCCGAAGAAAGGCGGCCGCCGCCGTCGCCCCGCCGCCGCGGAGGCGGCGAACGCTAGTCCCCGCTCCACTCCGCTCCGCTCCGCCTCCCGGGAACGCGCCGCCCCCCTATCTCCTCCCATCCCGGCCCGCCCGCCCCGCCCCGCGCGCCCCGCTCCGGCACGCCCGCGCCGCCGCCAGGGTGGCCGCAGGTGCGCGCCGCGCCACGCGCCCCGCGCCCACCTGCCTGCACGAGGGCGACCATTCGGCCCGCATCAGGACTCCTCGGATTGTTAGGAATACGCACCGGCTCAGGGCATCAATTGATGTCGCTGCAGTGCATCTGGCCGGGAGGTCCTAGGGTGCCGACGGTGGCCGGATTTTCGACACATAGCTAGGTCGAATACAGCCGCGGTGTGGTGGAGAATTCTGGAGGTCGGCTGCTCTGGTCGGTAGTTTTCTCCGATGAACACCAGGTGTATGCTGGACCAGTACCCTAACAAAAGGCCCACGGACCGCGCGCGACCCGTGTTTCATCTTCCTCGTCCGATCCTCGTCCTTTACTTATACACACACATTACATGCACTACCCTACCATATATATCAGCAGATTAGAGCTTGTCCCGGCTGGAGGCGCGAATCTCGCCATCCAGCGGAGGAAGATCACCGCCGGTTTTGCGATAAAAACATGTACTACACTGGCGGGACTAACGACCTTAGCTGTTGACGCGCCAGAAATCACCAATTGTTAATCATTCGATTTAGGAAAATTATTTATTTTTCTAATTTGACGTGATACTTTCATTTTTTGATACGCATGATAATGATCAGTGCTGGCGGGTCATTCGAGGACCATGAGGGATCTCGCGCCGGCCTGGCTAGCCACACACCTTTCACCGCTGGGGTCACGGTTCAAATCCCGGACATTTGTTATGGAATTTGGGATGAATAAAGCAAGCTCTCCGGAGAGGAAAGAAAGAAATAAAAAAGAAAGAAGGAAGGAAAGAAAGAAGAAAGGAAAGGAAGAAGGAAAGAAAGAAGGAAAAGGAAAGGAAAGAAGGACCGAAAAAAGGAATATATATCGATTGTGCGATGGTGTTATAACAGGCAAAGAAAGAAGGAAAGCCTCGAGAAAACCTGTAGTGAACCCGCTTTGTTAACCACAAATTCCATGGATCGGCCTGGTTTTGAACCCCGATACCCAAAGGGCATCAAAAGTGAGCGGCTTGGCCACTGTACCATGGGTCGCATACCCTTCCCTTGATGCATACAGTGATTGATTAGTGATTCCGGACGCGTTAACTGCAAAGGTCATTATGTAAAGTCAAGTGTAGCGCATGTTTTTTTTTTTTTATTGCGAGAGGCGACAATCATCTCCAGCTGAATGGTGAGATCTGACGCCGATCCACTCATCGGCTTGCAGCGTAACCTCAGCCAGGTATCTGCCATCAGCCGGACAAACTCTAAGCTCTCGGCTGGCCTCCCTACATGTGTGGTAGTGTAGTGCGTGTAATGGAAGTGTGTGTATAGGTAGGGGGTGACGATAGGTCAAGGAAGAGGAAGGAAAGATCGCGCGCGGTCCGTGGCCCGTTTGTGAAGGTTCTGGTCCGGCATTCGCCTAGTGTTGATCAGAGAAACCACGGAACACTACCGACCAGAGCAGCTCGCGGCTAACATTCCTTTCCAGATAGAGGCTGAATTCGACCTAGCTATGTAGCTAGTGTTGAAAACCCTGCCACCGTCGGGACCCTAGGCCGGGACGTCTGACCTGGTCAGAGGCACTGCAGTGACATCAATTAATTCCCTGAGCCGCCTAAGTGTTTCTTGAAGGCATTGCTGAAATGGGATGCAAACTCGCGCCAATTAAGTTAGATTGAAAACTGAATGGTCCACACTCCAATTCACACTACGTCGCTTCACTGACAACATCGTCCTCTAAGAGTCAAAGAAATGAGAAATAAGGTCAATCAATTATGATAGTTTCAAAACGTAGTCAATCAGCTTATTGCACTTCATACTTTGGGTTTTTCTAAGCAACTTCTTCAATTTGAAGAGCATATTCATTGCACTGCGCCTTGGAGACCTAAGCATACATTCCAGTTGCAGATTGTTTTATGTAAAAAAAGATATTCTCTTATGTTCTATGACTGTTTTGCTTCGTGTTTACGGTAATTTCTTGGCAATGATTTGATTGTTACCAGAGGCCGACAATAAAAGTTATTTTGTTGAAAATTGCCGAACTTGCCGAGAATTGCGAACAATTATATTTTCTCTTCTTACGACGTAACGCGAGAAAATAAACATATCTGTGAATATGCCTGTACTAATAGAAAAAATAAAACAAATAAATATGGGTGGAGTAGATTTATGAGAACAAATCGTGTCAACCTTTAGACGCGGCATATACTCAAAGAAATGGTGGTGGATTTTTTCTACATGGGGCATTCATGTGTTTTGTGTACAAGGATGGTGTTTATACCGACGCTATGGAAATGACATTCATCTATTAGAATTCTTGTATCTAATGGCACAGAACCAATATCACCTGGCGTATTAAGAATCTTTCCAAATTCAATTCAAGAAATACGTTTAAATCGCAAAGATCTTGTAGTAGAGACGGGTGAAAATAGTTATTGTCGATAAATATAGTTTAGTAACCGAACTATATTTACCTATAAAAATGTAATGTATCACTTCACCCAACAAATTGTTACAAAGCATTCCACATAATCTGGAAGATGTGATTTTGACGTTAAGGTAGCGTACCCACCTTTAATGTTGAATATTTCGATGTTGCACAAATTTTCAAAATTTTCGAATTTGGGTATAAATTAGTCTTTAATTCGGGCATACGTCTGTAACATTTAGTTTTTATGTATATTGCATTTTCTTGTGTGGGATATGCTAAACTTAACGTTAAGTTAGCGTAATCCCACTTTTTAGTTGTTAAATAATTTCGATGTTTGCCACAAATTTTCAAAATTTTTTAATTTGGGTATAAATAGTCTTTAATTCGGGCAAACGTCTGTACCATTTAGTTTTTCTGTTATCATGCGTTTTTCCGTATAGGATATGCCATTTGACGTTAATCGTAGCGTCCCACCTTTGTGTTGAATATTTCGATGTTGCACAAAATTTTTCAAAATGTTTCGAATTTGGGTATAAATTAGTCTTTAATTCGGCAAAGTCTGTACATTTAGTTTTTCTGTATCATCGTTTTTCCGTATAGGTATGCCAATTTTGACGTGTAGGTGCGTACCACCTTTATGTGAATATTTCCATGTTGCAAAATTATTCATAATTTTCGGAATTTGGGTATAAATTAGTCTTTATTCGGGCAAAGTCTGGTACATTAGTTTTTCTGGTATCATGCGTTTTTCCTGTATAGTGTATGCCAATTTGGACGTTTTAAGGTTAGCGTTACCCCACCTCAGTGATTGAATATTCGATGTTTGAACAAATTTTCAAAATTTTAAATTTGGTATAATATTAGTCTTTAATTCGCCAAACGTCTGGTATATTTAGTTGTATGTATCATGCGCTTTTTCCTGTATAGTATGCCAATTTGACGTTAGTAGCGTACCACCTTCAGTGGGGAACTATTTCGATGTTGTCGCAAATTTTCAAAATTTCGAATTTGGGGTATAAATTAGTCTTTAAATTCGGGGCAAAACTTCTGGTATATTTAGTTTTTTTTCTGTATCATGGCGTTTTTCTTGTGTGGGTATGCTAAACTGTTAACGTTAAGTTAGCGTACGCCACTTTTAGTGTTGAATATTTCGATGTTGGGTATTCAGAGAAAATTTTTAAATTTGGGGTATAAATAGTCCTTTAATTAGAACAAAATTATGGGATACAATTTTTCAATATTGTGATAAATGGGTACGCTAACTATACGGACATGCTCTGTCCTCAGTGATACGTTATTTGGAATACCAATGTCGGTAAAAATTTGCAACAAAACATATCATATCAGCATTTTATTGCTTCAACTTTTCAAATGTTGGGAAATAATAAAGTGAAATAGAATATTATTTATAATTAAATACTGTGAGAAACACTGGGTTTTTGGAAACCGCCTGCTTGAGAATTCCGTAGGTTCTTCAAAAGACAATTTGATACTTTTTGTCATTACAATTGCTAGTATTATTGGTATGTCGTGTTCTTTACATTAAGCATTTTGCTACTTTTTAGTTACTATAACAAGAGTGGTCCTTTTCAATGAAAAGGATTGACTGATTTGAGTACCATACGACTAGTGCACGTGTAGTATTTGCACATGTACGATTGCTATAGTGTAGCCTACGTTTCGATGAATTATGAGTTTTCAGAAAGGTTTCAACTTATTTTAGTTCCTCAATATTTCTTACATTACAAGAGGATTCGGTACAAGAATTATTCGCAACATCTCGGTTCGGTCCCTTGAAGTTCAATTTCTTCTTGTTATTTTGTGAAGTGTCTTCATTTCACTAACCTGAAACGTCTACTCCGTTAGCGTACTTTTATTAAATTGACGTACTCACTACCTTTTATTCGGATAATATTTCATTTTTTAAATTTATTATTTTTTCTATGGAGACCTATTTTGCGTTGTGACACTGGTACATCAAGAATTTTTGACTTGTTAGTTTGCTAACTAACGTGTTTGTCAACATACATTATTATAGTTGCATATTGTGTCTCTTTAATTAATCTATTCAGTAATCCACAGCTTCATTTTTCATTTGGATTTCTAACACTACCTTGCCCTGGAACCTCTGTTTCTACCGAAAGACAAAACGCGACCGTTCATTCGTGTTGTTTAGGCTCGCAGATATGTTTCCAGCTTGACTGAGATCTATGCCAGTAAAAAGCAACCTAATGGCGAAAAAGGCAAAATACCAAAAATAGCCAAAAAAATGGCAAAATAAAAATGTATTAAAACAACTCCAGATGTGCAATTAAGCGATACCTATTGTTAACAACCATAAAATAATAAAATGCACTTTTCCAAACTTCCGGGCTCTCCGAAAAATATGGTGCGCTTTCCAAAATTGATCCAGAACTTCGATGTCCACGAGATGAAAATTCAGAATATCGGTATCAGTTTACGTAGTACTTTATGATTAAACTACCCAAAGTGAATTTGAAACTACTATTAAAAAATAGTGGTACTCCAACTTTCTCAAATTATTTGTAACTGATCCACAATATTGTACTACTACATGACTCTGCAAAAGTGTTTCCTTTCAGGATTTTTTTTTCTCCTCGCGGATACTCGAACTTAGGCTTGTGTTATTTCGTGTGCTTTCTGCAGTCGCACGGCTGCATTCACTTTTGCCGAGCAAATGATGTCTCGCATTATTTCTGACACGCAATTTTCGAAAATTCAGAGAGTTCAAAGAAAAATATACCTGCGCAATATTTTATATGCTTTCCAAGTTCTTTGCTTTATCTGTGAACAAACTTTAAAGAAACAGAGTCGTGTATGATCTAATTTTTAGAACAGATGTCATTTAAGATAAAAATCTCCGTTTTCAATTTTGTACGTTTGAAAAGTTAAATTTTTGGGTCCAGCACCACTTTCTTTGGCATTCATTGATACATACGAGGAGATAATTTAAAGAAACAATTTGAACAGTGTTTGAGAAAATATTTTTTTCAAATAGTCTACATTCTATGCAAAATTACACTAAACGTCTCAGATATAAAAAAGAATACATTACATTTCAAGATATGTCGTTGGATAAGAGATTTCTCTAAGAAAAAAATTCTATCTTCAATATTGTAGTTGTAGGAAGACGCCAAAAACATTTTGAACTTTCGCAATTTCCGAAAATAAGTTATTTCCACGAAAATGAGACCTGCCCCAAAATGTTCCTGACTACATGAAAATTATTCATAAAAATCAAATTATCGTTTCAAAGTTGCAGAGTCTTGGGTTTCTTTAAATCGATTAAAGAATATCAGATTTGAAGAAAATCGTCTGAACGGTTTAGATGCATTTACCACACTCAAACGTTTTGCCGTAAATATCTTTTTTGCTATCAAGGACCCAATTATTTTTCTATTTAAAACATGTATTTTATTCAAACATTTCGGAGCCCAATTCCAACAACACAAACCCACTTTCTCAGCGTACGCCACTCACCCAAATTGTCCATTATTTCTGCATTGTCATGTCCTGACTACCCCGATCCCCTCTCTCATGATGCTACATCCCAAGTCAGGGTTGTCCGCATACTCACAACATTGGATTGAGCAATCAGTCTTGTGTATGTGCCGTATTGAGTTAGGGGATCGTTGTTCAGTCCGGTCCTAGAGAAAGTGCAGTAACAGAATGGGGTAAAGAGTTCGCATGAATCTTTTTATGGGTTGTCTACTGTGGCTGTAGCCAAAATTATTTCACCTTCAACTTCTACAAGTGAGTTTTCTTCTTGGCAGTGAAGGGCACTTGATAGCATGTCTGAATGTCTTTTGCAAAATATCCTAAATAATAACCGCCTTTAAAATTTCATATTCACTTTAAGGAGATATTTTACCTCCATATTAATTGCAATGAGAGTTGAGGTACAATATACTATTTCAATAATCCAAGAAATGCATTTTTATTCATTTCTCTTTTAATATATTTTCCTTTGCATAGGCAACCCAATACACTTCGCCGCCTGGAGGGTTGCCTGTATTGCAGACGTTATGCTTGTGAGCTTCAAATGAAAACAATAAAAGTGCTATAAAAATTAAAAACGGGAGCGAGTGATTTGTAATGTGGCTACAATAATTTAATTATAATTTAAATATAATATTATTTCTGTAATGATCATTGTATAGAATCTGAATTGTTCCAAATAACGAGTTACAAGTAGCAACAATAACAGTTTATTTGGTAAATTATTTACAATATTTCGTATCAAAATCTGTACCAAACACTTTGCCAATACGCCGTTCTGCGTTAAAGAATGGTACCCAAACCTGACACTGGCGCTGTGGTCATAGGCCCTGCGTCGCACTCCTGGTCTTACCCAAGCTCACACAACTTACTGGGGAAGAATCAGGAGAGTATTTTGGTTCATAGGTCATACATGGTGTACTAGAAAAGCACGTCATGCCTCAACTCACAGTGCACTTTTAATAGAGTTCAAACCCATCAGTCGGATACAACGCGGACTAAGAAGCGAATCCCCTAGCCTCTGTGCCAGCCAGGTCGAACAGGAATGTCAGGAAGAGGTGGTGGTTGGAGGAGCTTGGTTCGTACCACTTGGCTCATATGTTTGGAACATTGAGGGAGTTACAGATTTGCCGCCGGAGATAAACACAGACTCTACAGTGCCCTTTCATGTAATCGGACTTCGCTTAAGTTGGACAAGCTTAGACCATACGATGAATGGTTTCAATCTGTTTCTGATTGATTGATTAGTGGTTTCGGGTGCGTCATATGCTAAGGAAATTAGTTCCGTATGTGTAGTGCATATTTTATCGTGCGAGGTGGCGGGAATCTTCCTGCTGGATGGCGAGAACCGTCGCCGATCTACCCGTTGGCTTGCGGGTTTTTTCTCAATCTGATATTTCTCACCAGCGCGTTGCAGTGGAGCTCCGCCCTAGACGGAACAAGCTCTAAACTCCAGACTGGTCTCCCGACATGTGTGTGGTAGTGTAGAGCATGTAAGTGTAAGTGTGTGTAGTTAGGGGTGAAGATAGAACGAGGACGAGGAAGGAAATATCGCGCGATCCGTCGGTCTGGCACTCGCCTAGTGTTGATCGGAGAAACCATGGAAATCTACCGATCAGAGCAGCTAGTCACTAGAATTCTAGGCTGTGTGCTCAATGTTAGGAATATTAATGCGGATATTACTTGTAGTTATAGATTTGTAGGCAGTTTGGGCTTTACCAATGTACAAGCAAAAAATCGATATTCTTGGAAGTAATTCTAATACTTTGTTTGCAGCCACTCTGATACCACTACCTTTGCAGACAACATAAGATGCCATTTAAAACTTCATGAGTTACCATTGGGTTATTTTGGAGAAGAGAAGTCGTAAGTAAGAAATAAAATATACAAATGTGATCGATGAAAACATGAAGTTCCTCTACAATTATTGACATCTGCTCTATTTCCGTTTTTATGTAATGGATGAATTAATGCAGTTTTCCATTCTTCTGGATGTTTTTGTGATGGCCAAATATTGTGCATAACTTTAGTATTTTTTAATGATGTTTGGCCCTGCTGCTTAATTTGTTTCTGCTACTATTTCATCTTCTCCAGATGCTTTGTTGTTTTTAAGCCTGTTGACGTATTTGGTGATTTCAGTTTCATCGGGTGGTGTGGAGTTTTGAATTGTTTCTACAGGTTATTTTGTGGGGAATCTTTGTGATGGTTCCTCACAGTTTAGGATATTTTCAAAATATTTTGCAGTTATCTTCATTGTTTAATGCCAAATCTTCATTTTGTTTTTGATGCATAGGCATTCTGTGATTGATTTCCTATAAGTTTAGTTTTAAAAAGTTTATAAAAGTTCCTGGAATTGTTTTCGTAAAATCCTCATCTTCTATTTTATAGTTTTGAAATGTAAATATTTGGCTATTTTCGAACATACTGAGACTTCGACGGAAATTAGACTATCTCCACATTTTTTGCCGTCTGTTCATAAATACGAGGTTAATATTTTTTTTAAAAAAAGAGTTTTTTGAGAAAAAATTGTTTAAAGAATTTTAAAATTTGCCTTTGTTTCACACAAAAGTACGCGAAAACTACTCATGTTTTTGAAACATTGTTCATGTCCTTATTTCACGATCTGTCTTTAAAAAACAGATTTCATGAATGGAAAAAGTCTCTATTTTCTATATTGTATTAGTAGGAAAACGCCCATAAAATTGCACTTTTGCAATTTTCGATAGATTCGGGATTTCAACAAAATGAGACCTGCGATATTCCCTTACATTACCGACATTCTTGACATTACCCGATAACAAAGTTTAATCAAAAAATTAGGAGCCATTTTTGAGGAAATGTTTAAAGCGTTGCTGAGGCGTCATGTAAAGTACCCTTAAAAATCATACTTTCTGTTTTAAACTCATAGGGTCTCGAACGTTTTGCGGTCAATCGATTTTTCGGTATCAGAGACCCAGAAAACATGAATTCTGACAACAAAATGTGCTATATGTAATTTACGATATATATATATATATATATATATATATATATATATATATATATATATATCGATATATATATATAATATTATATATATATATATAAATTGCAATACTTTCTCCTCTTACAAAGTAAGGGCGAGAAAGCAAAAATTGGATATTGTGTTAAGATTGCCCTGATTCTCCAAGACCACAATTTTGAGAAATGATCATGGAAAGACAAAAACTATATTTTTACATAAGTGTCCTGTCTATACGCAGCAGGCCTGTGGATATGGCCGTCAGATCCCCAATTACTACTGGAACAACTCTCATCCTCCGATTCTAGATTCTTTGCAGCTCTCTCTGGAGATCACATATGTTTCTCGCCTTATTATGATCGTAGTAAAGAGAAAGCATAGTAATCGTGTGGAGGGGATTTTTCGAGAGAAAAATTTCTTATTGTCGAGTCCTGGCAACAAAGGTGGATAAATTTTGTTCCAATATGTAGTAAATTACTTCATCCAACACGTTGTGTAGTCAAAATCCATGTTTTGTAGGTCCTTGAAATCGAAAAATCGCCCGCGAGTCGGATCCGACCAGCGTAATGAATTTATGCAACCCGCGATTATTTTTTTAAAAATCGGTATACTAAAATACTACTTACGTTTATCTATAAACAAATTACTTAATGAAATTTTCTTTATCTAAACCAATCATTTTCGTATTTAACATTCTTTTATTTTAATATTTTTTTCGGCCTGTGGTTTCTTTCTAATCTGGCCCGAGGCAAAAACTGTTGGCCACGCCTAGCCTGTTATTCTCCGATTGATCTGAACCCACTCGAGACTCTGCGAGTTTGAAACGGATATTTTGATTTTGTGGGATACTTTACATGAAGCCTCAACAAAATGTTTTCAACAGTGGCTCCAAATGTTTGTATTAAACTTTGCCCTCGGATGGTGTAACGAATGCTTAAAAAATAGCGCTTATCTCATTTTCGTTGAAATCTCTGGATTTTCAAAAATTGCAAAAGTTAGAAATAACGTGAAAACGTATGCACTGTTGAAGCACCACTTTTTTTTATATTTCCTGATTCACTCTGAAATCTGCTGAGATAACCACGTTCTCTATCCATAGTTGCTTCTCTTCAACGACGGTAAGATTTGACATTTTATGATCCAACTGATGATCTGTCCGAATGCTGACAGCCCATATTGCTGCTGACTGCAGCGACTCTGACCGGGAGATCCTAGAGGGGAGTAGCCTCGACAGGCTTGAAGGTTTTTGTATAGAGGAGGTTCATCTATTTCTTTTATAATTTAGAAAAACTTCAAGAGAAACATAAATTTGCTGCTTACAGAATTTTTAATATTGATGTAGCAAGATTTACTATAGTTCCAGTAACTCAGAACAATATTGTCCCAAAGGATCAAAAGAATAAGGGTAGCCACGCCCAGGGAGAGAGGAACAACAACCACCATTATTTGCTGGATTAATGCAACAGGTGACTTAATTCCCCCCTCTTTTGCAAGGGCCTAAATGTCTAAATATGTCCCTGCGTGCATCTGTAGTAAGAATGGCTGGATGGATGAAGAATTGGCTCAAACACTTTAAGAGCCATACTTGACCAACTGCCCAGAAGCCAGCCTATTGCTAATCTTGATCAACCTTGGAAGTCGCATTACATTATATGCCTACAATTACTGTGAACAAAATAAATAGTGTTTGAAGCACAGATGTGTTCATTTTGCTTCATATTGCTTTAGTGACCATTACCAGTATGCAGAGGTCATGGGGGTCAAATGCAAATTTTTGAGAATTCGATAATTGAGAGGATTTTAATGTATTGTTAATTAATCTTTGTTATGAAAACACAAGCTTAATAACTAACGTGAGATATTATGGCACATACTTGTTCACACTAACAATTGGTATTAACTTGTATTGAAAAAACAAAAAGTAACCCTCATTATTCCCGCTTCCCCTATTGTCCACACAATGGACGTCCTTCGATGTTCCGGAAGTATTGTCCGTTGAGCCATACCATCATCCTGTTGTTTTCTCTTGGTTTTCTCTCTACATCAATTAAGCAGGCGCTTTCCAGCATAAATTATCCTCCTTTCGTATTTCCACGTGTTACATTTCTCTTAACATTTTGATTGCTCTTGTTGTTGTTGTTGTTGTTGTTGATGTTGTCGTTGTCGTTGTCGTCGTTGTCGTTGTCGTTGTTGTCGTAGTAGTTGTTGTTGTTCTTCTTCTTCTTTTTCTTTTTCTTCTTCTTCTTCTTCTTCTTCTTCTTCTTCTTCTTCTTCTTCTATATTATTATATTATATTATTATTATTATATTATTATTATTATTATTATTATTATTATTTTATATTATTATTATTATTAATTGCTAATTTATATAATAATAATAATAATAATAATAATAATAATAATAATAATAATAATAATAATAATAATAAATTGGCACATCACGGTACATTTTTATCTGTGCCAGTAATTCTTAAATCAACACACCCACGGCCCTGTAAACTTCTCATTTCTACATTCTTATGTGATCCTTACCTGATATTCTTTCTCACATGATTCTCATGCGTGTGTTTTTTGTTGTTTTTTTTTTTTTTTACAAATAAATGAAGGCACAAGAAAAATAAATCGAACATCATTCTTGACTATTTTCCGATTGAAAATTCTTGGTATGTTAGGAAAGGGGCACTGTTATCCGTGCCGGAGCTTCAATATCTTGAACGGTATGGCGAAATTTTAATCGGCGAATAGATCGATTCGTCAGATTTCAATTCTATATTCCGGCCGATCCCGATCTCGGCGCACCGTGACCTAACCCTGACACCTTATTGTGATGGCTGTGGGCCGTGTTAAGGTTATGGGTGCCTTGAGCTCGAATTATTACATTTACTATGTATGAGCATAACTTCAGTGTGGTCGAAGGCGGTGGTGCTGAAAGTACATGCTAGAAATGACGCAATTTGTGCCATTTTGTCAGTAGTATTGACTATGGGGCGAGCTAAACATTGACGCAATCTGACAGCGATTGGAAAGCAAAACATGACTCCTTGTGCAAATGACAATTGGGTTAGAAGATTTACTGTGTCAGACCCCAGAAAGCATAACAATGGGTTCACCATTTATAAAGTAACTTCTATTGTGAGTAGTTCCTTTTATTGTGAAGTGTTACATGTTCACGGTACCGAATTGTAATATTTCCATTTTATGCTATTGAGTTAAGTTTCATTATTATTGCATTTAAGAGTCAAAATAATCCACAATTTTTATTCTTATGCATCTTGAAGGTGTATCTTGAGTATCTCTGGAGATGTCACATGAAACCAACAATACTGAGTATGATTGTTCACTTCATCGCTATAGTGTCATGTTTGTTTCATGGGTATAGTTTATTAGATTCTGTAAGTCTCTCCACCAATTCTTGAGTTTTGTACTAAAAAGTTCAAATGCCATTATTAAATATATCATTGGCAATTGTTGTATTCTCTGTTGTGCAATACGTATGTATTATGTGATTTGTACACACATACTTTTATAGAGGAACTTCTACACACACAATTGTGTGATAGGTACAAAGGTCAATCAAACAATCATTGTCAATTGAATGAACTTCATACTACCAGTTCTTTCTGACAGTAATTTTTATTGCTTGTGTCAAAAGACAATGTGATAATTTTTATTTCTGCCAAATTTTATGCTCACATTTGTATTTAAATGTTAAAGTTATTTGTGATTTTTTGTAGGTATTTCCGAAAGGTTCACCTGAGGCTTCTACCAAGGTAATAGTGTGGAAAAGATACAATGATTTCAAGAAGTTGCACACTGAACTTCATCAAAAACATAAGAAATTATATCTCCAGGGCAAATTTCCTGCTTTTGCAGAAGCAAAATTCTTCAGAAGGTGATCATATAATTGTGCTTGTGAAAATAACTTGAAACCCTGCCCTTTGCAGTTAGATATAGACTTTCATTTTATTCTACAGATTTGAAGAAGAAGTCATTGAAGAAAGACGAAAATGTGCTACTGTACTTCTGGAATTTATTGGTGCTCATCCACCATTATTCACCAGTAATGCATTTGTCAAATTCTTTGAGGTGAGCACCATTGAATTTTTCCTTTTCATAGCTTTATAAGAACTGTGTTTTAAAGTTAAATGTCCCCTTCAATAAAATAAAAAAGGTTTTGATTGAGCACAACATGCAGTACACAATGTAATTGTTCGCCAAAATGATTTTTTAGAAAAATATATCCCTCAAGTAAATATTTAGTTAAAGTAGGGTACACGGTACACCCTTGGAGAAGCTGTGGGGCAGTGGCGGTGGGGGGAGGGGGCTCTCCTTAAGCCCTCTCAAATTACGCTATATGCTCTGATAGAAATGAATAAAACTTACAGATAGGCAATTTTCATAGCTCGCCCTTGATATGCTTTGTCCCTGCCGCATTGTAATGCCAATTTACTTTCGAAGGCAAGTTTTCTCGCTTCGCTCGCCAAGATCCAAGTGATGGGGAGGCTTGAGTCTTCGGCCCTCGCATTCATTATAAACATCCTTGAGTCTATCCACCGTATAATTACCAATTCATTTTTATAAGAAAACACTTTTCAAGAAAGCTTCCAGAATTCAAACTGCTCAGTTACCGCCTGAGCAGTGCTAAGTGCTGATTTAAACGACTTCTGGAAATTGTACCGTATACTTGACTTCAACCAACAATTTTAATGAAACAGACTTAAGCAGAAAAAAAATTGATTTTTGTTATTTACTTCAAAATTTTGTGTTGTGTTACTCAGTTGTAATTATTCAGTATTATGCTGTAATTATACAGATCGTGATAATAGATAATTGTCATTATTGAATATTTACCTTCCAACATTAACATGAAGTTTTACCTTGTTAACTCTCTGGAACTTGTGACAAAAAAGTATTTTTCATTTTATAATTTCTTTTGACATAATTTTGTATTGGTTTGAGTCTTAGTTGAAAATATTTTTTTCTTACAGTCTGGGTACGACCAGAATGAGTGCAAAGAATTTGGGCAATGTAGTGAAGAATGGCAGACTGGCGCTGGCCGACAAGACCCATCTGCTTACGCTCAAAATGGTGCATTACATCCAGTCAGTTCTCCAATTGAACAAAGTCACACAAAGTAAGTTTTCAAAATATTTTAATGTTTTCATATAACTGTATATGCTTCTATGTTTGTATTCTTGATAAAACTAATAATTGAAGTTTTATAAAATAACTGGCACTTTAAAGCTTCCCTATGAAGTAAACCCAGGAAAGAAAAGATACATTGGTCCTGTTTACAATTTGCAGTGCTGTACTTGGAATTTATGGCATATATTTTGCATATGCAAGTGTTGCATGTACACACATTTTTTGCACATGTATATTTCCTCCTGAGATATGACTTTGAGGAAACACATCCAATAGTTCCCATACTTTTAGATTTCAGAAAACAATTGTACAAATAAAGTGCAAATCTCATCGACATGATACCTGCGAGTTCCTTTTAGTGAGCTGGGAATACTACCATTACCTTGCTTCATTTTTAAATCTGGGATTTGTGTCAAAACTGACTTAATTAATTTATCAAATATTTGCATCCCATACAGATATCTGTAATAATAACAATTATGTATAATTCTATAATAAATCATTAGAACACTATAATTATGACATAGGAATCGTACTTATCAGGTATCGTAATGAACATCTCATTATAAAATATCCACAAATATTGTATGTTCATTATTTTATAATACGTTGCCAAATGAATTAAACTTTTACAATTGATTCACCAGTTGAAGTGCAAAGTAAAGTTCGTACTGCTGCAAAATTGTTTCTGTTCATTTAAATAATGTATTGAGCATCAAAAATAATATTTATGTGAATAATGATATTATGCATTAATTGCCATTTTAATTGTTTTATTCTAAAAGACAAAATATACTTTAACAAGTCATTACTTTTGCAGAATGCTGTTTAACTCAAAAAAGGCAAAACTTTAGATTTTAAAGGGAATCGGTAAAAAAGGCATTTTTTTTTATCTGAGATAAATCTTTATTTCTGACATATCAATTGCTGCTTGGTGGCAGATGTATTGTAATTTCATGGATTGAGATCACAATTAAATTGCGCTCTTTCACAAAAGAGGTTTTTTGCGTTACAACAGTATTCCGAAAAACCAACACAGTGTGTGCTTCAGCTTCTGAGACCGTGGTTTCCATCAGGTTTTTCATTCAGTGTGTCTCTTGTATCATTGAGCAAATGCTGATATTGCCCCTTGCTTTACTTCAGGACAGTAAATGTAGCTTCGCTATTGGTTCATGCCTTCGTGAGTTTTTGGTGTATTGGTGGGGAGTATATTTATTTCATCAGTAGTGTCATCAAATAAAATCTGTAGCTTGTTTACCAATGGAAATAGTTTCTTTTACAGATGAATGAATATTTCTTGTTTTCAAATACTGCCAAAAACTTTGGTTGGTATTTTTATTATCTTCTTTTATCTTAACTCAGCAAAGTACAGTAAAAGAGAGGAGGTGGGGATTCTAGAGGTCAAGAAAACATGAGCATATTGGATATCTTCCACATGTAACTATATTTCATGAACAGTGTCTTTTTTTTTTTAACTTTTCTGAATTTGAATAAATAAACTCTAAAATAACTTTATTTTACCTTAACTACTTTTGTGTATTACACATTTTGTAGTGTAACTAGATGTAATTGAAGATGGCTTAATGGATATACTGAAGAATTAATAATTATCTGTTTCACTCTCTAACTTCCTTGGATATATAAGCGTCATGTTGTAGCATTATCATTGATTGGCATGTTATAACATAATATTGATTATTGTAAAGTTATTCATATTTTTCTGTATGCAATCCCTTGAGATGGACTAAAGACCTGAAAAGAATATGTTGATTTCTCTTCTAGAAGCATGGAAAATGGTTCCTTGTTGAAACTTGGAGGGACCTGGCAATATCCTCAAGTTTCTGATTCTATCTCTCTAAGTTCTCACAGTTCTTCAGAACACACTTCATATACTGATACAGACTCCATTCTGAATGGTCCAAATGCCAATCCCCAGGTGAGACAGTTTTTTGCAATTATGTTCTTTTTTATTGAAAGGTGCTATAAAAACAATGTTTCCTTTCATCGTTTTTGACAATATGTAGTTTTAGACGTTTTATTCTCTTATTAGGATTTTTGATTTCTTTGATCATTGGCTTAGTGCTAGAATTGTAACTTTATCTCTTAAAATCTCTTTTTGGAGAGGTTGAGCTGCAGTTGACTGTTCATGTACTTCAATGTCATCTTTATTGAATGTAAACTAAGTCTTCAAAAACATATGGTTTTGTCTTACAGAAGGAAGGATCTCAGGCACTGAATCAGAATAATGGCAGAGAAGCAGACCATCCAACTAATTGGGTTCCTACTACAGAAACGCAAGCTTCTTCCACTCCTCCAGATGTGCCCATGGAGGATCCCAAGGATTACATGGTTCAGGCCAACCATCATGTAACTCAGGCAATGCGACATCAGGCAGCAGGAGCATATGATGCTGCATTCTCCTTGTTAAAATTAGCGATTTCATGCCTTCTCACTGGAGTTCAAGGTATGTGGTTGAAATGAATACGTTTATCTTTCCTAGTTGAATATTATATTAAGTGCTCATAGCACTAGACATTTTAAAGAAGTTGGTTAATTTAAAACTGGATTTATCTCCTAATGCATTGTCTAAAAATTCCACAAAAGTTTATAATTTTGCAAAGATGTTGAGACAAAGCTGAAATGCATCTTAAAATTAAAGCTCAACTTTTTTGTTAGACTGCTTAAATCTGCACCCTTTCATTCAGCTTTTCATTCAATTTTGTTCCTACGTCATATGCATGTTGAGCACATGTAGCGCATGCAATCCAGGCATGCATCTTTTCTCAGAAAGGAAAGACTTGTGCAATAGCACATGACTTCCTGCAGACAGGAATCTTGTGCATCTTCATCTTGCATTTTCACCAAAGAGCAAATAGTGTGCACCTTCAAAACATTTAGCTTGCATTTCTAGCCCTCTTTAAGCCTCATTTAGTTTGTTTGAGCACCAGATCTAAGTTCAAGTGTATAATTGAAGTCTTGTGGAAACTAATGGTACAGTCTTAGCTATAATAAGAGCTTCCAGAAATGAATGTAACTTGGATATTATTGAAGACTGGGGTTTGGTATTTTGAAGAGAATAATATTTTGTTGCTTGAGCAGAAAATGTAATATAGTTACTACAATTCAAAGTAAAATTTTCTTTGAATTGTACTTGAATTCATTGAAGGGCAAAGAGAAACCATGTGAACAGTGTAGTGCACATGCCTGTTTTAACTTCACGCAAGCAATTTCAAGCTGAAATGATGCATTATGCGGACACAGCTTTGGTGAAATATTGTTAAAACAAACACCATTATAACAAATATTTCAGAGTTATTAAATTAGTTTCAGGCCCCCACCATTTTACTTATGTTATGTAAAATTATTTCAATGACAAAATTCGAACTGTATAATAAATTAAAATGTTACTACATTGCTTGATAATTTTTTTTATTTTATCAAAATAAAATTGAAATTCATCATCTTTTATGATAAATATTATTCATATTATATTGTTTATTATTATTTAAAGTAATCTAACATAGTAGCCTTTTTTCATACTTAAATGTACTCGGTCAGTTGTGTGTGTCTTCTAATGCTAGAAGTCATGTTGTCGGTCTGCTAGGAGCAGAAAGTTTGAAAACAACCAATGGATGCTACAAGGTCATGTTTTGGTTGTGTTGTTTGATTAATCATATCTCTCACAAATAAGATGTCATAAAAAATGGGTTTCTTAATTCCAATTTGAAAAATTAGAATCAATAATTTGCTGAAATATTACCTGCAAAACTTCCTGTAATTTTAATATATAAATATTTTATTTTCCTCTTGTGTAATAAATTTTAAGCCTTTTCGGTTGTAAGTTCTTGTTGAAGTAAATTCTTGTTGATATCCTGTATCAAATACACTATTTGGTGTTGTAATAATCAACTTCCTTTGTTATAACAAAATAATTACTCTGGTCCCCACAATTTCCTTGTACTAGTAATTTACTGAGCTTTAAAAAAACTTAGAATGATATTTATATGGAGAACAATTAGATAAAAAGTATTTTAAATTTTTTTTTTTTAAATATCTTAGCCAATAAACCCAAATCCTCTCTCGATAAAACCCGTTGAGGATAGATGATGGTTCTTGACAACTTATAAGAAACTATTTCCACAAAACCCTATAAGTATGCTACTGCTTGATAGGGCTCCATCTCTAATTCCAACAGATTTAAGACCAAGAAGATGTAAGTTTGTAGATGATGACATAAAAACAGATAACTGAAACGCGCATTAAAATTGTGCCTATCTTAGAAACGGTGCAGCTGAGGCCTTTAAAATTCGGTTTGAGTCTCAAAGAGACATAAGTTTTATTGGGACATACGAGTTCAGTGGAGACGCAAGTTTGGGGGCCCATGTGGGGACAGTCTGAGAACTGATGAGGGGCATGAAGGGAGACGCATGGTGCTTGAATTACATTTCTTAAGCAACATTCTAGAAAATGAGACCTTTTTGAACGTTTTATTACATTTTTGGAGATTTTTTTTTTCTTTTGGGGTCTACCACTCCATTGGGTGGGTGGTAAGAAAAGTGCAGAAACCCAAATTCTTTAAATAATAATTAACATTTTAATAATTAAGATTCACTTTATTGCTTATTCCATTTATTTACATGTTCACAAATTATAGAAGGGTATAATTACAAAATAATTTTTTCACCAAAATGACAAATACATTTGAAGGCAATTTATATTGTAAATTTCTTCCATCTGGAATTAAACAACTGACTAACGGATAGTTAGTGCAATTTGAAAAAGAAACCTACACAAAGGAGCTTAATTCCAGTTCCAGTTTAAAAACTTACAGTAAAGAACTACTTAATAGTGTTTGATAATATTTAGTTAAAAGAGTCCCAAACTTCAATTAATGTTTGTAATTGAACCAGTGAAATTAATTCCTCTGCTCATTGATTTCAGAAAAAATATTGATGTTTACTGGAGAAGATATTTTTGTCTATTATGTATTCGAATTCCCTTTATGTGGTTATTAAAAGGGTTGAACTTTGAAGTCTCAGTTTTAATTATATTTCTTATTGGTTTCCGTAGATGAGACAGACGGAGTTCGAAGATATACAGTGAAGCGCAAAGCTTCTGAGTACCTGGCAACAGCAGAGAAGCTGTACAACGAACACTTGGCTCCTCGTTTCCCTTCCCCCTCCCAGCCAGCACCCCCCAGCCAGCCGGTGGCATGCCCTCTGTCAAGCCTGCAAGCATTCAAAGTGCTTGGGGTTGTGGGAAAAGTGATGCTGGCAATGAGCACAGAAGAGGACCAGTGTTACATAGTCAAGGTATCTATAACTGCACTGCACAGGGAAGACAAACAGTGGCTTAACTTCTCCATCCTTCCACATGATGTTGCCACACATTAGGAATCAATGACTGTTGATTCTCTTCAAGCACAATCACATCACGTGTATAGGGCACCAATCATGTGGAAGTTTCTGCTCTGGAATATTCTAGAACCTTATGAAGCTTGGCTGTAGAAATTTACTCTGTATTTTCAAAAATTGCAAAATGTTAACATTTCAAAACTACAAAATTGAAGATAGCAATTTTGGCCTTAAACAAAATTTGTTCTAAAAAAAATCAGCTCTTCAAAAAAAGGCCATGTTCATTTTTTGGAGAAAAAATGAGTAAATTTTTCATGTAATTTGTCTGAAATTTACGCAATTTCTAAACAAAATATTCTTTTTTTAATTGTTCGAACATTCTCCTTGAATTTACTCCTCGTATGTAACAAAGGATGGTAAAAATATGGTGCCAGTCTCATTTTCGGCTAACTCATAGTATTTTCGAAAATTGCAAAAATCACAAAAAGTTAACTTTTCAAAACTACAAAATTGAAGATTTTTGCCTTCAACAAAAATCTGTTCTCCAAAATCAGTTTTTTAAAAAAGGTCACATACAGTGTTTTAAAGAAAGAAGTAAAATTGCATGTTGGAAATATTGGGTTGAGACAAGTATCTGCCCGTCGAAACCCTCAATGTTTCCATAGTGTAGAGGTAAGGCTCACAGTGAGTTAACTCAGAGGACCTGATTTCGAGTCTCTTGTGTGGAAATAAAATTTGCTGGATGAAAACACTTTTGCTGATTCATATAGTGTTGTGGAGCAGTTACAAATAATGTGCCGCTGAAGCATTATTTTATGTGCTAATTTATGTGCCGCTGAAACATGACTAATTATTTTATTAACAAATTTAGGCTTAAGGTTATTTAGATGAATAAAAGAAGAATAGAATTTCAAAGATTGCAGGAAATAAATTGGTTATAATTTGTGTTGATACAAGTATAAACTCTATTTGAATTTTATGCAGTAATTTACATGAATAGCAGAGCAGTTAGAAATAATGCAAGAAAGTATGTCAGGGTGATTACTTTCTGGAAAACCCAAGGAATTTCAATTCCTGGAAGAGGAAAAAACAAACAGGGGAAACACAGGGAAGAATTTCTCACATTAAAAAAATTTATTGTGGATGTAGAATTCCAGTTAACAATTATTTCCAAATGATGGAATTAATTATTTAAAAGAGATTATTAAGTATACGAATAATTTTTAAATAACTATTTTAAGATTATTTCATCATCATTTTAAGTCATAAAGCTTACGAATTACACATTACCCTATGAAACATTGTCGAATGTATTTGAAAATTCTCCCTTAGTATAAACTGTAATGCCATAAACCCTCTAAACATTATGTGAGAGGAAAAAAGACACAGCCAATGAATTTAAATTTGCTCCATTGTGCCCGTGTCACATATTGTCGGATCTACACTTGCACACATTAGGGCTACGAACTGGCATTCGATAATATAACCTTAAACTGCAGGTGGAGAAAAAATGTCATCGTTGATCGAGACCTGCTTTGCTATGTTTGTGGGGCCAGAGCTAAGCAGAAAAATGCTATTGAAGAACGAAAGCAGGGGGAAATGGTATTAGAGAAACTGAGTTGGTATGAGAGAGAGCAGAAGAAGAGAAAGGCAGTGAATTGATAGCACTGAATAAAGAAACTAGTGTTGCCAAAGAATGGCACAGACTTTCTTGTATTAGTTTTCTAATTTCTTTGGTCTGAACTAGCCACATTGTCTATCCTGCTGCCATGCATAGCTGCCTAAAGTACATTTTTTAAAAAATTTTCTCTATTTTCTGGTTTCATAATAGAATTGAAATATATTATTATAAGAATATTATAGTAGAGTAAAACCTTGTTATTTAAGAAAAAAATAATTGACAAATTTGGAGTTTGTGAGAAAATCACATTACAGAAATGGTGAAATGCAAAATTTTAGGCTTTTTTTTCTTCAGAAATCTTATGATCTTTTGAAAAACTTTATTGGAAGTCATTGCAACAATGTATATACTAATCGCTGGAAATGGGCATATTAAAGGCATGAGATATAATTAAAAAAAATACATATGTGTAATTTTTTAACAACATAAGGATTATAAATTTTATATGATCTTAAACAGTGTAATTCATAGTATCTGTACAAAAATTTGAAGAAGAAAATTTGGAACTGTTTTTGAGAAAATGGTGTTTGAGTGTTTCTGAAAATGCTGTTTTTTGAGCTCTTTTTCAATGAAAAGTTTTGAGTTTTTTTAGAAACTTGTTCACAGATGGACCGTCATTTTCATGTCGATCGATTTCTCTATATCAAGAAACTACCAAACGTGGATTCTGACTGCATCATGTGTTAGAGGATTTTGCTATATATTACTTGCTACTGCTATGTATTACCAAGAAAGTTATGTAATACTGCGTGAAAAAATGGTGAATTTTCTGCAGAGAAACTTTTTTTACAGGGCTCTGGTAAGGAAAAAGTGGATAAATCCAGTTGCTAAATTTAGAAAAAATATCCTCTAACACATAACCTATCCAGAATCCATGTTTTGTGGGTCCTTAATGCCGAAAAATTTAGTGACTGCAAAACATTTGTTCGTCCGTGTGTGAACAACGCTAGCAACTAAACTGTTCAGCTGATTTTCTAAAAAAATCGTCTGGCTGATGTCACAGCACCTTGAATTTGAAAGCAGTATTTTAATTTTGGGGAGTACTCTACAAGCATCCCTTAAGACATTTTCAAAATTTTCATAAAAATGGCTCCATTGGTTTTTATTAAATCATGTTGTTAGATAATGTGAAGGACATTTAAGAGAATTGTGCATGTCTCATTTGAAAACCCTGATTTAGAAAGTTATAAAAAATTCCAAATTTTTTGGCGTCTTTCTACAACTAAAATATTAAAGATTTTTTCCCTTAACAAAATCTATTCTGTGAAATAAGACCATGTACAATTTTTTGAAATTTTCAGTATTTTTCTTGTTATTTTGAGTGGAATATAGGCAATTTTTGCTTTTTATGTTTGAATTTATATAATGCTGTGTGAAATACTAGCGAATTTTCAGCAGGAAAACTTATTACAGGGCCCTGGCGACAAAAAAGTGGATAAATCCAGATGCTAAATTTAGTTTTAAAAAAAAAAAAAAAAATCCTTCAACCTGTGGTGTATCCAGAATCCATGCTTTTCGAGTCCTTGATACTGAAAAATTGATTGTCAGCAAAACATCTATCTGCAACTTCACTGTGCTGGGTTATCACAAAACATTTTGAAATGTTTCAACGGGACATTTTTGACCATTCCCGTACAGCCTAGACTTAGCTCCCAGCAATTTGCACCACTTCAACCACATGAAGTGGCTTTGATTCTGTCACTTCTCTGACGATGAGGATCTTCAAAATGCTGGTGTTTTGGTTACAGACAATAAGTGTAACATTCTTGTCAACAAGACAGTTTTCTAGACCATTTGCAATTTTTTGTGACAGAGTAGTAAGAAGTAGTAAACGACTTTTAAAATTGTCTGGTGGCATTTTCATGCATATGGGGTTGTCGTATATTCAGAGTCAACTTATATTTGGATAAGTGCAGTATATGGCTCTGTTAAAACAGTTTGTTTAAGGATGGAGCATATAAGGCATGCCAAGATTTTCTAAGAGTAAATCAATATCACATTGGTATAGATACTTTTCATCTATTACTTGTGTAGGTTTTTTCTTTTGATTCAATGATGAAAAATTGTCTTTGTTTCGTTTTTCATGAATTTTGGTATATATTGGAATAAAAGCATAGAAATAGTAAGGCTATTTTTTGGTATGTTCTAGGTGCTTTACAAGAGTCCATGTCCTGTAAACAGATGTCAAGTACCAATACTCCCTCTGAATGTACCTTACATGGTCAAATTACATTTTTATTTTGAGACCGAGTCAGCAGTGTTTTTATTTCTGCAGCATGCAAGGTGAGCCATCCTTTTGTTATTTTTGTTTTCTTATTTATTAAAAAGCTTGAAGGTGGTTGTTCAATTAAAAAAAGTTTTAAAAATTCTGGATGACTTGTTGCTACCAGAGCTACATAAGATTTAATTTCTTATTTTCAGTGGAGGCCGTCTTTGGGACCATATTATTTCTTATTTGCAATCTCAGCCAGCAACTCCTGTCCACTTACTGTCTCGAGGAAACGTGTATTTAGGTCGCAAACTAATTGAAGAATCTTCTACTGACGCAATTAACGAAGCACCAAGTGACAGCGATACTTTGCTTGCAGCTCAAGAAGACAGTTATGCTGCTCTCATTCAAAATTATAGAGAAGGGAAACTCAAAATTGAGTTTCAAGATAACTCTGCTAATAATGATCAGTGCCATTCTAATTCTGAAAATTCTATTCAACAATTAACTGTGGATGATAAAACCAACCATAGTCCAACTGTGGAAGAAGTTCTTAAAAACTGTCCTGATGTACCTGTTTCCGATTCCCTGAATCTGCAGGTTTCCTCAAAACATATTGGTATTTCATCTCTTGTATCAGACTGTCACACAAGTAATGTGGAACATCTGGAGACAAAGGAACTAATGAGAAATGCTCAGCAATTGCTGCAATCTGTGAGTGAAACTCTTTTGAAAAGCAGTATAGGGGACAATGAGTCTCTCCATGGAATCTCGGAGAGTGAAACCCTCGAACCTGAAGATCACACTCCTGTGAGAACAAAACCACGCTTAAAAGGTTTACCGCTGAGACGCCGATCATCTGGAAGCAGACTACCTTTGGAACATCGCCTCAGCAGTGATGTAAGTGACCAAATGTCTTACAAGACTGTCTTATTTGTCTAGGAGGTTATTTTAATTTAAAATATTATTAAATTAGGAGAAATATATTTCTTTTGAGAATTTCATTTCAAATGCAAAGTAATGTTGTATTTATTATGAACATTGATATTGAAATGTAGACCAGATTCAATGTTACATGTAACTCAGAAAAAATACTCGTCTGGAAATGTCAGCTGAGGCCAGACGTCTAGATTTGTTAGAATTTTTATTCTAATGAAAGCCCTTGATGACATTACGAAGGTTTTTAATTTAATTTAATGTATTCTTAAGCCCACAGAAATAATGGAATATAGTACAAGAGGTTGAAAGTAGCCTTAAAACTGTTTTAAAAGGGTGAAAACAGTGAGCAATGAAGCAATTCTACAATATATACAAATTATTAAAACAAAAATATATACACCAGATATCTCAATCATTACCTCCATTGAAGAACCTTCATTGTTTTCAACACAGTGCATAAAGCCTTGATCCCAACTTTAATTTAAAAGCATTTGTATATGGAAAACAGATCCTTTTAATTGCAATTATTAACTTATTATTATTATTATTATTATTATTGTTATTATTATTATTATTATTGTTATAGTTATTATTAAATTTTTGTTGTCAAACTTGCAATCCAGTGTTGTCTAATTGCTGTTTATCAAATGGACGTTTTCAGCAAGGAACACATTATTTCATTTTGATACATTGTGACAGAATTGGTATCTCAGATTGATTTATTGTTTAATTTGATCAAGATGGAATGTTAATATATAGGTAACAGTAAATGAAGGGTAAATGATTGCCATTGCCATTGAAGTAGCAAATAACTATTTATGTGTACTTTTCAAAATGTCTGATCTTGTGTATCAATTTTATGCCTTGCAGCTTGTGATGGTACCTCAGATTTTCAATCAGTTTTGACTAAAGGTTTTCCGAATAAATAAAAAAATGAACATTTGATGCTAGAAAAAGAAACAAATAGAGAAATAAATGAAAGTGTGTGTAATCATCTCCAGGCAAAGGAGAATTTACTATTAAGCAACTACTACTTAAGCAAACTAGGTCACTGTCTTCAGGTGGGCATTGTTTAAGGGTAGCTGCTATTTATTTATTTTCAAACTTTCTTCACAGAAATTTTATTTGTTGATTAAATAAATAATTGTGACGAAAGTTCTTTTTCTCCTTTGACGAGAGTAAACAATTACCTTTAGAATGCAGCTTTAATGGGAGAAAATATTCTTAGATTCCTTACTATAGTGAATAAATCTTAAAATCATTTGGATTGTGAGGACATTATAGAACTTGCTGCCAGTAAAGCTAGGAAGAAAAATTTAATCTGAAAGTTAATAGATACATTGTAAATGTGAACAGAGAAAATGTTATTTAAGTTACATTGTTGTTGTTCGTGTGTGTGTGTTTGTGTTTTTGGTTATAAACTTAATTATGAACTTAGACTGTGTTTATATGAACAAGTTGTCAAATTAAAGGCTCTAAATAGGAAACTGACTTGAGTTGCAATCAAGACGTTTTAAGCACCTTTACATCCATGTTGTAAACAAGGCTATGTTGATGCTGAACACTGATAAACACTCACTCACTGAAAATTGAAATTTCTTTGCATGTATAACAAATTGTATAAAAACTATAGTTTCAGTTGCAAAATTGAATATATGCTTTACTTCATCAATTTTTCCTTTTAAAATTGTGCATGAGTAATTACTACTGAATTAAAATTTTAGAAGGGGATGGCCACTTGAAATACCTGGGGTTGTCTGGGTTTATAATTTATTTTTATGTTTTACATAATGTTATTCATTTTTAAAGATATTTGAATGTGTATTTATTAATGAAATCTTTAATTGAAAGTAATTTAGTAACTTACTTTTAAAAGGCCACATCTTCATCAGCGTTTCAGCACATTCATGTTATTGGAAAAAGCCATGTTTTTGGAAAAATGGCCTACCGAAATAAACCGGTAGCCATACCTGCTTCAGTTTTATTAACAAATGACAGATATAATGTGTAACCGAACTAAAAGCAGAAATGCTCCTCTTGCTTCTGGGTAAAAGTAGCATTATTCCTCCCCAAATATTAAATGCAATATAAATTGCTTGTAATATTAATTATATATTATTATTATTAAAACCATCTCTGTTCTCAGGACCTCGTGGAGTGGCGCACTGCATGTGGGGGTGGCAGCATGCATCACTGGGAGAAGCCAGCACCACGTCTTCCTGAAGGCCGTGTTCGGGAGTGGGCAGAGCAGCTTGTAACTTGCTTGGCAGCTCTTCATGAATCAGGCCTTGTATTCAGGTAAGATTACAAAACAGCTGTAATTAAATTGATAAATAATTTTTACCTTGTGATTATCCGCCATAATTGAATTTCCATATCGATGCTAGTTTGTTTCTCTGAAAATACTTGATTTTAGATTCTGATGGTTTATGATAAGAAAAAAGTTCTATAAATGTAATAGTTTATTAATTTCTACTAAACAAAAAGGAAACACTTATTTTCAACAGTTGAAAATCAAATAAACAGATTTTTAAATTAGTATGCATCTATAGATATTAAAATGAAAATAACAATGTTTGATGACTAACTCCTTGTAGATAGTTCAATCAATTTTAATCACTTTTTAGACATAGGTAATCATAGTCTGACACAAGATCTTAGCATATCACTTTGATGAGAATCTATTGATAAGCGGTGATATTCATAGCAAGATAATGCGTGTCTATTCTTCACAGGATAAACAACCTGTCAGATATCTGTGCATTAATCTCAGGAGATTGTCAAGCCCTACTTTCATGTTGAGTGCTCAGATTGCGATATAATTAACATCAAAACCTAGTCTTAAAAAGGGTTAAATGATGTCTACTTGAAAACATTCTCAAGGAACATGATAGTTACGAACATTCTATGTGGGAGTATGTCTACTTCACATTCAAATGTTTTCAGACTACATGTCCTTAATGCAGACTTAGATTTGGATATAATTAAGAATATAATATGTCTAAAATGAGATCTACTTGAAAAAGTATCTCAAGAAACACTAGTTATGATCTGTCTACTCAGAAGACAGTTTACTTATGACTAGGGGGCAGATTTTGATGGCCTAAAACATCGCCAAAAATGATCAATAAAATGCTCTTAAAACATTTTTAAAATACCCTAAAGACAAAAATATTACGTTAAAAAAATTATATCTAAACCAGTTGAAGTGAACAACTCAAGCTGTTGGATATGCTACTGATGTAAGCAAGGCTTCTTCCTTTCGTTCAAGTAAACTCCATTTGCAAATTTTTGGTTTGGACTACCCTTTAAGAGATAATCTCGGTCTTTAGTTATTCTAAAATTGGTCGAACTGACAATGGCACTAATATGCTTCACAGGAACCTTAGATTACTATACATGTTACAATTTCTAATTAAAGAAATCAAATTGGCTAGTCAGGGATTCTGTGGAGAACATTTATTACATCTTGTAAATATTATTTGAAGCTAGTACCATTAAAATGATATTAAAATTGATGAAATCAACAGAAAAGTTAAAATACGACTTATTAGTCAAAGACGATAAAAATGCCCCCCCCAAAAAAAGAAGCCGACAAAAAGACATAAAAATGGGTTATTTACTTTTCTCGTAACATAAAATTAAAGTGAATGTTAAAATACATTGATCTAAAGTGAAAAGAAAAAAATGACATTTCATTAAAATCTGCCTTTGTAAAAAACTACTTATAATAATAATGATAATGTTTATTTCGCAGGAAATCACCCAATTAATGCATACTAGTACAGAAGTTACAATGTTACAAATGAAAATAAATATCTTAGAATGATGAGACACAGCCTTGAGTCACTTGTAGTCAGTTAGCAGATATTCTTTTAGCTGTTTCACAATATTTTGATTTGGGGTAAACGAGATTTTGTTGTATATTATAACTTTATTTGCATGCTTGCACATTCTCTACATTGGGGCATTATAGTAATTGTTTGTGCAAGCAGTTGGCTTATAGCTTGTGTTTAGTGGATGTACCTCTCTAACAGGTTTTCAGATTTGAATATAATAATGAAACAATAAATATAACAATGAACGACAAAAAATCCTCCATAAAAAAGGTTAAACGAAATCCTATTGAAGCACCAATGGCAACTCAGAAAAGTCTGGATCTCTCGCCTAGCACTTGTGAACCATTAGAATTTTATTAAATTTACTAAGTCCAGTCAAAAGTTTCTTGCAACATTCAATATATTGCTACATGGTATTTTTTCTGTTTGTAAAAGATAATTTAAAATTTTATTATTAAATAATTATTTTATGCTTAGACTGAAACTTCTGTTTACAGGGATTTGCATCCTGATAATATACTACTTGCTGAAGGAGGTCACGTTTTGCTCAGTTTCACCTGCAGCTGGCCTGCTGTAGATACTGTTGTAAATAGAGAAGCTGTGGAGAATCTATATGCTGCACCAGAAATAACATCAATTTTTGAGGCTACACCTGCTGCAGACTGGTGGAGTTTGGGAGCCCTGCTATTCGAGTTGATTACTGGGAAGGTAATATTTCTTTAGGTGTTGTTTAATTATATATTTATTAAAATTAACGCTGTGCAATCACCATGGAATGTGACCCATCCCTCCAGAATTTTAATATGTATGAGCTTTTTTGAATGAATAATTAATCTATTGAAATTCATTTGACATTTCTTCCTTATAGTTGCTTTTATTTAGAAATTCCATTGTGACAAATGTATTTTTGTAGGTAATGAGAATTAGAGTTAGGAAGAACAACAATTTCAAAATGTGTGCCTTTGTATGTGCTGAATAATATTTGAGAGAGCGCGCGCACGCGCGCGAGAGAGAAGAGAGAGCGCGCGCACGAGAGAGAGAAGAGAGAGAGCGCACCCGAGAGAGAGAGCGCGCATGAGAGAAGGGAGAGAGAGAGAGAGCGCATGAGAGAAGGGAGAGAGAGAGAGAGAGAGAGAGAGAGAGAGAGAGAGAGAGCATGAGAGAAGGGAGAGAGAGAGAGAGAGAGAGAGAGCGCATGAGAGAAGGGAGAGAGAGAGAGAGAGAGAGAGAGAGAGCGCGCATGAGAGAGAAGGGAGAGAGAGCGCGCATGAGAGAGAAGGGAGAGAGCGCGCGCATGAGAGAGAAGGGAGAGAGAGAGCGCGCGCATGAGAGAGGAGAGAGAGAGCGCGCGCGCGAGAGAGAGAGAGAGAGAGAGGAGAGAGCGCGCGAGAGAGAGAGAGGAGAGAGAGTGCGCGCGCGAGAGAGAGAGGAGAGAGAGTGCGCGCGCGAGAGAGAGGAGAGAGCGCGCGCGCGAGAGAGAGG
>BOPP01000469.1:151525-163690 GCA_017312745.1 Gryllus bimaculatus
CTTTCTCTCTCTCTCTCTTTCTTTCTCTCTCTCTCTCTTTCTTTCTCTCTCTCTTTCTTTCTCTCTCTTTCTCCTTTTCCTTTTCTTTTTCTAGAGATTTTTGCATTTAACAAAATCTGTTCCAAAAAATCACCTCTTTAAAAAAAGTCATGTACAATTTTAGAAAAAGGAAATTATAAAAAAAGACATTTTCTCAAAAACAGCTAAGATTTATTTCTTTAAATTTTTTCCATGGATAAAACAAGAAATCCTTAAAAAAGTTATGGTGATCTTATTTTCAATGATCTCTGAACGTTCAAAAATTGCATGTTGAAAATATTGGATTGAGACAATTAGATTTTCAAACGTTAGCCCAAGTTGGATGTCAGAGCAGCTGGTTGGTGTAGAGGTAAGATGCAACTGACAAGTTTCCAAAGAAATTTTTGCTGATTGAAAACACTTTTGCAGATTCACACAGTGTGATTCATGTACAACATTCATGTTACAAATAATTCATGAAAGTATGTGCTGTTGTAGCTTCATTAATTATTTTCTTTTTAAATCCAGGTTTAAGGTTATTTAGCTTAATATAAAATAGAAAAAAGTGTGAAGCATTGCAAAAAAATTATTTTTTTTATAATTTGTGTTACTCTGAATTTAGGATTTACTCTGAATTTAATGCTGTAATCTACATTACTCTTCTGTACATTATTTGATGATTTATTACTGAAAATAATTTTTTTTATTTCAGCTTCTACGGTACCATCCTCAGGAAAGATTAGGTACAGGAGTTGGTGGTGTAGAAGAAATTAAATCACATCCCTTTTTCACTTGTACTGACTGGTCAGCAGTACATATGGCAGGTTTGAAGAACTAGTTTGAAGATAAGAGAATTTTAACTTGAGGCTGATCAAATCTCCACCAAAGACAGTCTGTGAATTTTGACACAAAGTTTTGGGTTGCCTGAATGGTCTTTCTAAAAGCTAGGCAACCAAATATTTATACTATTTGTGAAACTTCTTGAACTTTTATATGTACCTTGTATAATGTTGTACCTGTCATACTAGCTAACGATTCGGTGACATGTCCATAAAAGATGTAAATGAATGTGAGTGAGTAGGGTTTTCTCTTGAAAAAGTATTGAGTGAAGCTCTTAACATATCTATAAAGTAATTATAGAGCTGTTCTTTTCTCAAAAAAGAGAAAGTAGTCCAAAGGAATACTTTCATTCTTGCAATGCTTTCTAGCGTATAACTAATGATAATGTCGCTTGGAGGAAATGCCCATTTATTAATACTGATAAGCCTTTTGTCAGCAGAGTGTTATAAAATATTATGTAGACAGGGTGGCCACTATCTGGAAAATTGGGAAAAGTCAGGGGAATATCAGGGAATTTGCAGAAGAATCCTTGGATGTCTGAGAAATTTTTGAGACAATTCCAAAAATTAGATATTATTCCTTAAAAACAGTATTTTGTGACACAGTTTTTGTTTGTGTAGCAAATGCTATTAATTTTGGTTTTCTTGGTGAAATCTAAAGGCTGAAAAACTGTAACTGGTCCCCCAAGTCTTACTTTTATTTAATATTATCTTCAAATAGTGTAAAGTACTCTACAAATCTTATCAGAGAAAAATTTTAAATTGCTCTGGAAAAGCAGGAGAAGTTAGGGAAATTTGTTCCAGGATAAGATTGGCCTCTCTGCAAGTTAATATTGCTAATTATGAGAAGAAATGAAACATGAAATATTCTTATGATTTATTGGCTTTGAAGCAATGGTTGGCAAGAAAATTGAACTCCAAGTTAATAAGAGAATAATTAAACTCTCTTACTCATCCAGCTTATAATGGTGGATAAAACTACTTTGCAATGATCTGGTGGAAAGTTTACTTTTGGGTGAGGGGTTATGTGTTTTTTTCATTATCTTTTGCATGAACTGCAAAAATATGCTTCACTCAAATTAAAATCCTGACTGAGTGTGAACGTACCCCATGTAGAAGAATGTAGTAAGAAGGAGAATCGGTAGCAACCTTACATAATCCCTTTGATAAACAGCTGATAAACAAAATACAGCAAGTACCTCTTCTCAGGGTTCTTAATTACACAAAATAGTATTCCTATTTTTCCTAAATATTCCAGTATTAAGCTGAAGATACAATGGTATTGGCTTCTTGTAGAAATTGACCTTTGAGAGTGTCAATTTCATCTTATAAATTCTTATAACTTGTATGAATGAAAAAATAGTATGAATGAAAAAATAACCCTAAAGTGAAGTTGTTGATTGCAAGTGTAGTTGTAAACTTCACGCAAATTTTCTCCTTCACTTTCCCTACAAAGTGCACTCATGTACCCACCTTGTATCTAATATATTGACATACTATCTACAAACAAAAGAGTATAGGAAATGGATGTGTAAATACAATTTTTTCTCTCAGATGAAAAAAGCTTATTTATTTTTTAGTATGAGAAATGTGTCAATTATACTGTAGTTGTCTCGTGCAATTGGACTTGTGTGACTTTGTTGTAATCAGTTACTTTCAGTATACAAAATTTTTTGTGTTACACTTTAAGTAAAGATTTTTCTGTGATATCAAAAAGGAGTGTATGGTTATATATAGTAATATTTTACAGTATTATTTAGATAATATATTTCTTAGAGATATATTTATAAGCTGCATGGGAAACAGGATCTCATGTATCTTGCTAGTGTCTCGGCCATGATGTATAACTGCATGAACTTGTCATGAAAAACAGCATATTATGAAGGATGCTATTTTATTGAATCAGATTGATAGAGATTTTCATTTGATGCTAATCGTTACTACTTAAAAGTTACTACTCACCAGAAACATACTTACGTTTAGCTGTGAATGCAAGCGATTGCATTCTTGTGCAGCGTACTTGTGGATATAATCCAAGATTTATTCCCATTTTGTCATTTCTATCATTTTTGTTGCATTAACTTTCATTATCGTATCATCTAATCTTAAAATCTATCATATCGTATCATCTATCATAAAATCATCTTCTTTGCATTTATTTACAAGATATGTATGTGGTGCTCGACTATTGTTGTGTTAATAGTTTGTACGGGTGCAGTTATGAGTATGGTATAATACCGAATCCCCATTTGTGCTTAGATTTTGCTTTTGTTAAACTCTAGATGAAAGGAGAAATCCAAAAATAGGCACTAATTATTTTAGATTTTTATTTAAAAATTGACACAGTTAAATTAAAAACTGTAAAACCTGTTTAATTTCCTTCTATATAGGATGATCATAATGATATGATCGTAATTTCCTTTACTAAATGGATTATATCCATTTACCATTATAAAAGCTATTCTCAGTTTCGTTGCCTACAAATGTAATCATTTGAAAACTCCTATAGTCAGATAGATCTGTAGTGTTGGCCTAATTTGTAAGCATGAGGAACTTTGTGTCTGAATGTGCTTGCATGTACTTCACTAGTCTACGCTTTGCATATGTATATTAAGTACAAAATCAATACATTGCAAAATTTATTATGAAAATGTTCGTAAATTGTACTTTTGGCAACTAAGATTTATCTGCCTAGTTGAGAGGATGAATGGTAAAAAAGAATATAATGTTGGAATATTACAAATGAATCATGAATTTGCAAAATGACCTAAGACCAGATGCCTAATTTTTGAGGATTATAAAAATACTGTTTGTGGCCTCAGAATCTTATTTTGGTATAAGACAGTTTTACATTATAGAAGTAAATAAAAAAGTATTTTATCTTGAACATAAGTTTTATCATTGCACTTAATACAATTCTGCTTCCAGTAATCTTTCTCAGATCCTAAAAGCCTTAAAGAAACCACAGAACTTTAAATTCTTTTGCCTTATAGAACGCTTCCAATAAAATCAGATATTTAAAAAACAGGGACTGTAATATATTGCAGTATCTCAATATCGCGTTTGGGGAATTTCTCCAATCTCTATGTAGTATAGTGAACTTTCAATGGTACACTGAGTGTATAATGATGCAAATTCAATGCTTTATCATATTTAATGCATTTATATAAAATAAATAATACATAATCTAATAAGTTTCAGAGCAGATAATACCAATAAAAATTTACTAGTATGTTCTTATTTGGTCCTGGACAGCTATCACAAAACAACCATATTTCTTTAATATTGGAGGAAACGAAGTTAATGAAGCGTGGATTAGAAAACTATATCACACATAGTAGATAGATGGCACTGTGAATAGAGAAAACTGGGATCATTTTATTTATTGAATAAACATGTAGCAGTCGCAAAACTCATTGCATCAAGTTCTTTGACTCCAAACAACTTAAGTCCATGACTAAAGTTGTTGTTTTTTTCCTTGTAACTGCATAATCTGCAATTCACAAATACGGTAGAGACGTGTGTGATTAAAGTCTTTCTGCTAATAAACCCTGATGCCCCTTGCTCAGCACATTACCACACTTGAATCTTAAAACTCACAAATGTGTCTTAGTTTTGCAAATTCACAATTCAAATAGAAAGAAAGTTGCAAAAATACGTTATTTTGCCTTGACCGTATATACTCCTTTATTAGTAATGTTTAAAGGGATTATTGAAACATAATGGCATTTTGTTAAGTTTTCTGTTCTTGTTAGGATAAACGTAATTATGTATGAAAATGATATCACCTTTGCTCGTCAATACATATAGAAGTAACTTTGCAAATACTTTAGATATTCTTAAATATTATTTTGTTTTGTTTTCTGAGTTAATGTGTAATTTTTTGTATTCCATTTAGGTATTTTTTATGATCTTGTTTATCCAGTTTTAATGTTCATTAGCCATCCCATGGTTATTTAAAAATACATGTTAATAATTTTGTGATTTATATCAGACAAAATAATTACCTTTATATTTAACTAATTTTCAGAAATTTATGTGTATTATTGTGAATCATCATGAAAATTAAATCTAAAAGTTCAGTTGGTATTTGTTACTACTTTACAATGCATTTAATTAGTTAAAAATGTATGAAACACTATACCAGAATTGTTATTTTAATTTTATATATTATTTCATGACAGTATTGCTATGTGTAGTGAATCATTTAAGAGATTTACTATAAATTTAATTCTTCAGTTCATGATTTTATAGAACATTTTGTATTTATAATTCCTTTCAAAGAAGATGTTAGTTCCAATTGAATTTTAATTGAGAAATGAAGATAATCATATTATATTAGATGATAATTGTAAATTTAAAAGTGTAATTCTCATTCTTTTGTGTAGTGAGATTTGCCTTTCCTATCTGGCAATTTCCCAATTCTATTACAAAAGAACATAATTTTTGTGTTTTATGTAGGTAGTAATATAAAAATTATTTCAAAATTCTTTTAACACAAAGACATGTTTTAAAATGTTTGTGTTTTTAAAATTTTGCAATATTATTTTTGACATATTTTATTTCAAATTATCTTCCTTCACAAAAATAGTTGTGCTTAAATATTTCTCTGATGCAATAGGGTAATGAAAATATGTCTAGCAGGTACCGAAAAAATATTAATGCATTTTTGTTTTATGGGAAGAAATAGAGCTAGAAATAAGTAGTATGTAGTTATGTCTTCAAGGTATAAAAAGCTGGGGAAATTGTTGAAATATTCTGTATGTTTTTATTGTACAACATCTGTTGGAAAGTTGATACAGTCCTTGTGTTAGTGAAATCATTTTATGGTGCTATTAAAATATTTATCTACGACGATGTGATAATGTTTGTTTTTTGCACTGAAATGGATCCTACAAGGTGCTTCATTATAGCACTAGTCCTCTAATGTATTTAGTTTACCACTAGTGGTATAATGACTTCATGATACTATTCCTTTTCGTAGACAAAAGGAAGGTGGTGTTTGAAAGAAATGAGTAACATTACTGTTATCAAGATGTTTGGAAATAATTATAGGAATAAATAGCAATAAAAATTAAAATGGATTTGTAATCGTCGTAGATAAAAGTTTGAATAATACACATTGATAAATCATCATAATGAAAAAAGTATTCTCTTACTCCTCTTGAATAATGCATCATAATTCAAGAGCTACACTAATTTCATTATGATGTCCATGACAAACTTACTTCAATAATAAGTATAAAATTGCTATTTATTAAGGACACTGGGTTTGGATATAATTGAAGAGCCAAGAGGAATTTAGTGGCTTCAATATTCATGATTGTTTAATAATAATCCACATGCATAAATTATCGTTAGACTGTTAAAAAAATTACAAGGTGCTTCAGAATGAATAATCCAAATTTGGAGGTAAATGAGTGGATTTTTTAAGTCAAAAGATTGTTTAAATTGGGTCAGTTTTTATTTGGTGAGAAGATACAGCTGTTTGGATTTCACTGAAAATAGCTGCTAAAAAACAACAGGAACAGAAAAATAGCATTCCTGTTGACCTTTTCAAATGCTTAACAACCTACAAAGTTTAATAGTAATTATAAAATATAATTAAATTTATTTAAACCCAAAAAGTTTTGCTCTGTTTACCAATAGAATTATTTCAAATACGAGACATTATTAATGAAATTATTATGAAATTTACATGGAAGTTTTAAATAAAACATTCAAGGGCACCCCTTAATTATGACACTGACAGTTGGCCTCCAAACTCCTCATTCTTTTTCTTTACATTTTAATCTATGTCATCAAAAGGCAGTGGAGTTGAAAACACAAAGAGATGATTTATCCATATGCATTATGAATACAGCTGCCTTAATAAAAGAATATCAAGATGACCCAGGGGCAGTTTGTGACCCTAGGGTGAGGCATCAACATTAAAAAAAATGTACACTTTCACTTGGTAAGTTTTTAAATTACCCCCCTAATCAAATTGTAAGCAATATTATAAAATTATAGTAATATTAAATGGGCTTTATTCAATTTGTAAAGCTTGTTTCTTCATGGGAGGGTCATAAATTTTCATCTCAAAAAAAAAAAAAAAAAAATGCTAAGGGCATTTGGATCCCCAAATCCCAAAGGCTGGCACTGAGCTGACCTCAAGACAGGTTCATCTATTGCTAATGGATTTAGGGAAGTGTTTGAAGTTGATGTTACAAAATTTTAAGTTATCAAATCGCAGAAAATTATTATTTTACATTTAGATATAGCATAGATACATGCATGTAAAAATCCAACATGTTTGTTTTTATATGCACTTTGTAAGAGATATACGTAAAATCAGAGCTTTGTTCCACACCCATTAAATTGTTGATATGTTCTGAATTATTTATCTAAAATGGCTATACTAATACTTCTTTGAATATTAGTTATTTTCCTTGAAGCGCCATGTATAACTTGATATTTTTCCCCCACTTGGCTAATGATTTACTTTAAACTCAGAAATAAAATTAATTTTAATTTTTGTGTCCCGATGCTCCACCACATTCATGAATTGTTCCAGTGAGTATTTCAGAAATACTATGAATTATAATGTACAACAAATTTGTGTTGAGAAGAACCACATCAATGTTTATAAGATAACTAGAGAAAATTAATGCATACTTTCAGAGTACAGTATGTTTCAAATGATGTTTCTTCTTACAGGTAGTGAAATACTATGTTTAAAAAATGTCACTAGACATTGTGAAATGAGAAAAAATTTCATTTCATGGAAAATGCCTCTTTTCTCTCTGATTACTGCAGAATGTAAGGTTTATTTCTGCATTCAGCTGGTGGTCATTGACTTTTTGTATTGCACAGTCAAAAGCTAAGCTAGTCTCTGCCACCAACCTCCACTTAAAAGAGATGGCACTCTGTGAAAAAGAAGATGATTTTCATCAGAATACATTTTATACTATGAATGGTTAAATTAATTGTGAAGTTTTCAATATTTTCTTCTAGTTGAGTGGGCTTCTACAAGAGAAATGTACTATAGGCAGGAATTCAATGATGTTTTTTAGTCCACAATCTCCCATCACTGCCATTAGTCAATTGTCTCATTGTAATAGAAGCTTCATTTAATCATTGTAAATTTATTGGCCCTTAATTATAGAAAATGTACTTGAACATATGTGTAATCTGTTTATTATAAATTAATTGACTAACAAAAGAGGGATGTTCCATTTAAAGTTCAGTCGAGTTTCAGATATTCTCAGTAATGTGAAAAAATTGTACATCCATTTTCACTATGGCATACTGTAATGACACCTTTCAATGTTACTTAAAACATTTTTCAAACATAGAGTTTACAAATACTATAAGAAGAAAAAACTGTCTGAAACATTCCATTTCTGTGAAACGAACAAACGGAACTGAATATAGTTCCATGTCCATTGTTACCTACATGTGAGATATAATAATACTTCCTATTGAGAATGGCTAATTTCATGTTCATATAGCAATGAACAATTGCCTTAAATCATATCAAAGTTCATGAGTTGTGCATATCATGTGAACCCACTGTGTGTTCTGTAGATATAATCTCTGTCCACATTAAAGGAATAATTTAAACAAACCAATGTGAAGTTTAATTTTCTTCTTTCTTATGACTGCCCCCAAGAACTATACATTAATAAAGGATTCTGTCCTTTGGACTCAATGAGGTATCATTGTGTTTTGTTTCTGACATAATTCAATAAAGGTACTGCTCAAAGTAAAATACCAGATGAGTTAGCTCAGGGTTAGGGTTGTTGGATATCAAGTTCCACAGTGGCAGATTTAAGACTAGTTAAATAGTTAGGTAGAGTTCAGTCACAGTCCGAAGGAGAATTCTAGTGGATGGCTGCCCTGGGAGGTAGTTTTCCATGGATTTTCCACTCAAAATGAGGTAAATACCAGAGTATTACCCTAACAATTGGGCCACAGTCCTTTCTTTTCTTCCTCATCGTTGTCCACATGCATTGTAATCCCATCTCGATTAGATTTTTTGTCCAGTTTCCCTAATTCTTTAAGTAAATGCTGAGATGGCCCCTTGTTTTGCTTCTGGACATAAACATAAATTCATTTTCTGTGCACGTCTTCTAGAATTCATTGGGAAATTAGTTATTCAAATTATCATCCTCTGTGTTATTGTGGCAGGAAGTATTATTCCTTCATGAAGAATATGATGAGGGATAAGAGCCCAAATCTATAGCTGATTTGCCCTTCAAAATAGATTTTATTACATCAGGGTGAATATTTTCTTAATATTTCTTGCCAAAAATGCTCATATCTTTCTGTTTCTGAATTCAACTTGTATATGGCTTAGGGTAAGAATCAAAGAATTAAGAACACGAGCACAGAACAAACTTCTCCCTGCAGCATGTTAAACATGGTTTTTAACTGTTTTGACATAAAATAAAATAAAAAATCCCCACCTCACCTTTTTCTCTCTCTCTCTTAGGCGCACACACACACACACACACACACACACACACACACACACTTGCATTTACATACCCTATCACATGTTGGGTGACCAGTCAAACATTTTGAGCATGTGCTAGCTGGGGTGAGATATCTAGATGGGGACCTCACTAGCCCAGATGTACGCCACCAGATCTCACATTCCAGTGGTAGGAGGAACACCAGCACCTCTCTCGACATAACATGCACAATGTATATGGGACTAATGACCAGAACAGTTGACACACCTAAAGACTCCAATTAACAAATTGAGTTAAACTAAATATTCCGGTTCAAATAAAACCCTTTATGAATATCATTTTCTAATGACCCATGAATACAGAAATATTCTTGCATATGCAGCTTCCTTTCCCTTTTGATTTTCAACAGATAAATACATAATTATGCAACTTTCCTAAAAAATAGATTTGTGAAAACATAATTGAAGAGGAACCATTTGGTTTCAGACGACAAACTATTTTTCTTTTCCGCCCTTTCTCTCTTGCTCTCTTTCTTGGGCTTCCACCCTCTCTCTTTATCTGGCTCTCACCACTCTCTCTCTCTCTCTCTCTCTCTCTTGCTATCTCGCTCTCTTTTGCTAGCTCTTTCGCTCGCTCGCTCTCACTCGCTGTCTCACTCTTTCCCGTTCTGTTTCATTCTATCCTCAGTTTTCAATGCTTCAGATTGGGTTTCATTCTTTTACAAGATGTCATGGCATGTAGTAGAACTAAGGAAGATGAACTTTCTGCAAATTGGAAGGGATGAATTAATGCAATATAATAAATAATAAAATAATAATAAATAATAAATTGTGGAGTCCCGCAAGGATCCATCCTTGGGCCAATACTATTCCTTATATACATAAACTAAGTTTCTGTTATAAAAGAGGATATTCTGTTGCTTATCCCCTCGTAGTGGCCAATTCTGTAGCGGTCTGAAGGCGTTTTGTTTAACGACCAAACCAGCTTTTGTCGTAGGGTGTTCAAGATGTCTCCTGTTATTGTTTGAATTCAAGGGCTCCGTGCTTCGTATGAATTTTTGCCTCCACTTGATGAGGACTGTTATTCCCCCTCTCTTCCTTCAGATATCTTTCTGAGGTACTCCTTTTTTAAATTGCGTGAGTCTCCGCATATATCTCTTAGTTGCTTTCCTCTACGATCATCAGCGTCTCTTTCCAGAGCGTGGCTCTTCCTTTTTTCATCGATTGGCATTGTGGGAACGTTGCTCACCACGACGCCGCGGCTCTGACACAGAAGTTCGACAACTCGTCCTATCATGCTTGATGCCACAATTCCGACAGCACAATAAATGTGCCTCGTTATGTCTACTCTTCGAAAGGATGGCTTCCTTGCTATGTAGATTGTTGTGGCAGTTTCTTCTCATTCAAGACGCTGTTGCTCTGCTAATTTCTCGTAGCAATTTTTCGGTCTGGAGATGAGATAGCGATTCATTGTGGGTCGTTCCTTCAAATTCCGCAAGTGCGACTGCAAATTCATTGGCGAATTTCCACTGCTTCTCTATGCTTCTTATCATCCATACTTTCTGCATGCTTGTCCCATTGTCATCTCTGAGTTAAAGCACAGGCTGGATATATCACACTGCCCTCCAGATTACTATGGTCTGAAGGAGTTTAGCATGTTTCTCATTCTTCCTTGTATTGCTTCCAAAACTGGTGCAGAGAGGAGATTATTTCTGAATCAATTGCTCGACGCTGGTCCGCTATCTTGCCTTTGCTCACTAAACTCTCAGAATCAGAACGGTGAAGAAATCTTTGATGTAACTTTTTGTCTGTTTGCTAGGCGTAGTGTCAGTTCTCCATTTTGGTCAATGGCTGTAAAGTATTCACCTCTGCATTGATGAAGGTTTTATTTCTATAGTGCCATCTTCATCCTTCTGCGTTGCGCTGCCTGCGGCAGTGGTCTCTTAGGAAGCAATAGATTGGCCTTTCTCGCTGCGGAAGCAGTTGAGGCAAGGTGCCAGCTATAAGTGGATTGATGGATGGGTGCTGTATGTTCCCGGCTGAGTAGTAAATATTCGGCGGTTATCCCGATCTAGGGCGCCCTGTTGCAGCTCCTTGATCACACGGCTGCCTGCTGTCACCTCCAGCGTGTGGCTCCGAGGTGCCCGGCCGGCGCTCCCCAGGCCGCGGCTGCTTTTCCGAGGTCTTACGACGGCATCTTCCGTGTCTTTCCATAATTCTATGGGTGTGCCATCTTGCCCTGTTTGCCGCAATTTTTCTGACGTTGCCGTCTCCCACGTGGCTAAGTTCTCAATTGCTCGGAGCCGTAGGGCCTGGGCATTTGGGAGACCTTTTTATAATATATTCTTATTATTATTATTATTATTTATTATTATTATTATTATTCATTATTATTTATTATTTATTATTATTCATTATTTATCATTTCATTATCATCATCATCATCATTTTATTCACGCAGCTTTCTGGAATTCACGTAATCCACACTAAGAGAACATATCAAAGCATGATCACTTTATTACTTACAAGTTCCTCATAGCGCTTACCAGTTTCATATCACAGCATTACCACAATTCACAGTGCAACCACACAACAACAGTACATAGGACACAATATTTCAGCACATTTATAAAAATTTAAACCTTTGAATTGTATATAGAAATTTTCAAACAAATGTTTTTATAAGTCTGAAGCATATTCTTCTAACTGGCAAAGAACATGTATTAATTATTACCCCTGCTTCCTGCATGTTTATCAAATAATTTTTGTTTATATCTAGTTCTTCGCACTGACTTTACAGTGGATCCTTTGGTAAAATACCAGTTGCTGAGATTAGAATAGGGATGTCTT
>BOPP01000469.1:165205-204120 GCA_017312745.1 Gryllus bimaculatus
CGCATTTTCCAAGGACCATTCCTCCTTCACGACTTGGACCAATTCTCTGTATTTTCCCAGCTTCGTCTCAGTTATTATTATTATTATTATTATTATTATTATTATTATTATTATATGAATTGTTAATATAAGCAAGTTTGATACAATATTATTATTATTATTATTATTATTTGTAAATAATTATGTACTATATTATTGTATCAGTTATATTGTTTTTATGTTCAATCAGTATTAGTAAGTGTTGTTCCTTGTTTTATGTAATTCATAGCACTGAAGATTCAATTATATTTTCCGAATCATAAGCACATTTAATTTTTTTTTTTTAATTTATACAATCTACCTGACCAAATCTTATGATCTAAAATGTATTGCAATATCTAGAATGGATTTGTCAAAAATGCTATAATTTTAACTTTGGTTATCAGAGAGTAGATAAGGCATATAAAATACAAATAAATAACAATGAACGTTTATTTTAATGTTATTTTAGCTAGAAATAATGTTATGAATATGAAATGAAGAGAAGAAATGCAATTAACATTGAAGTATCCAACGAGTTTTCCTTGCTAACTGATATGCACTTACTTGAAGATAATTTACAAAAATCAATATACCATGTGTATTGTATTCTGATGATTTGTACATTACTCTTCATGACGAACTGCAATCATTCCATTTGTTACATACATTCATAACTTCCGTGAACAGGTAAGTTAGCGGTAAAATCTGCGGAGATATATATGCAGCGACGATAACGAGCGGCGACGCATATGTTGAAAAAAACGTGAATACATCCCAGGACTGTCGACACACAACACTTTTTTTAAATTTAATTTTCGGAAATACTCATATGACCCACCTCTGATTTACTTTGAGAGGTGGGTCGAATGAGTTCGGGCCATGAATCTAGAATTTACTTGGACACAGGTTTATTTATTTATTTACGTCAAAAACAGTTAACAACTGTGTATGACGTGCTATGGGGAGAAGTTAATTTGAAGTTACATTTATGTCCAGAAGCAAAACAACGGGCCATCTCAGCATTTGCTCGAGGATCAGGGAAACTGGACGAAAACCTGATCGAGATGGGGGTCATTGAGCCAGAAGCTGAAGTACAATACTTGTTACAGGTTCTTTACAAATATACAATCCAAATGATATATAATACATTAAATATCATTTTAAAAATTAACATTACTTTCCTTTTGGATGCTCAGTATAGTCTCTAATTGTATAGTAACAGTTATGCAGCAGAAAATATTTTACTTGGGATTTAAACTTTTGTATCGAATTTAATCGTTTAATGTCATCTGGCAATGTGTTGCAAAATAATGTACATGTATTATATGTGAATTTTTTGTAGTGAGCTGTAGATACTGTTACCTGATGAATGTGTAAATTACTACGTCGAGTGTTGTAGTTGTAGACAACGGCGTTTGCAGAGAATATATACCCGCTCTTAAGTAATTTTTGACAAAAGCCACTGATTCATATGAAGAGGCAAGGTAATGGTAAAATACCTACATTAATAAAGAGAGGCTTACAAGAATCACATGAGTGCTTATCATCGTCACATTGCTTATTATTCGTACATTTGGTTTTTGTGATCTAAAAGTATGGGAGCTATAAAATGTATTTCCCCAGAATATTATGCCATATCTCAGACGGAAATGAACATTCGCGATGTATACACAACGAGCAGTGTAGAGGATGACTGAATTAGAAAGAATTCTGAAAGCATAGCATAAATAACTTAATTTAGTGTTCAATTCGTTTAAATGTACGTTCCATTTAAAGTTGACTCAATTGAAAGACCTAAAAATTTTGTTACCTTAACATCAGTCATGGCAGGCCGTTCATTTTCAGTGAAGTGTCGAGCTGTTTATTTGAAATGGAGAACTGCATTGAAACAGTTGTTGTTTTTTTTTTCATTTACTATTAATTAAGGTTATTAAGGTAATTACTATTAATTAAGGTTGAGCGGCGCGTCGACAGAACATAGCAGTAATGAGATGCTGATTTGTCGCTCTCACCACGGATTCTGAGCCCCGATTTTGTAACATACCTCTCCTCTAATTTCCTAGGATAGGGGTGTTCAGGATGACCCACTCACCTGACTTCGGCGTCAGCTCTCTTCCTCGGCTTTCCCAGCTGCTCTGAAACGGTGTGAGACGGATGCGTGCGTGATTAGGCTGTGCAATTATAACCACAATGAAACCCAATTTTAACAATTTAGATTTCATTTTCTACTTTAGCAGAAAGGAAATGACGGAAGTGAGGTCTGAACTAACTCATATTCTAAACTTATTCTAAATGTTTCTCAACAGCTCCGACGGTGGTCGGCTCCGACGGGTCATATGCGCTTGTCGCACGCAGCAGGGGCACCCGGTGGCTCGGGCAAGCTGCTATCTAAGCTATCTAATGGTTTTGATGGTTCAATGGCAGCCACCAGGTGCCGACCCGCACGGCGGCGGCGGCCATAGCGGCGGGAGCGCGTCTGCGCCAAGGGCCTTCAAAAAGAATCACTTGTTTTTCCCCTAGAAATTCGGTATCACAAAAAATGAAAACATTCAACATGTACTATACCAGGGGCTGATCCAGAGACGAATTTTGGGAGAGGAATTTTTTTTATTCAAAATGCAAAATATAAATCCTAGCCACACCCATGACCAAGTCAGAGGCGGCAAAGCAGCGGAGTGGCCAAGCGACGAGACGACCCGCTCGCGTCTTCGCCAGGAGCCTTTACGCGTCGCTCACAGTCCCGCTCAGTGCCTCATTGTGCCCGTGCTTGTCCTGTGTTCATTCGGCGCCTCAATGATTGACCACGCCGGCTTCCCCACAGCAACTCACTCAGCCCCACAGCAGCCGGCGTCGCAGCGGCTGAATCGCCCGAATTTCTCTCCAAACATCTCAGTCATCATTTTTGGCTAAACTCATTACAAATCATAGAACATTTAATGCAAAAAATAAATATTACATAGCCATAAACTATATCGCGAGAAAGTACTTGGTAGTTGTAGCTAGTTCTACGGAATATTCGCCGCTTTTTTCCGCAGCATTACATAACTTACTCATCTTAAGAAGTGCCTTCTTAATGCGAAAAAGTAACAAGTGTGGAATTTACTGATTTTCTGAGCTGTGAAGACATTGTGACTGTGAAGACATTGTGCATTTCTGAGCTGTGAAGACGTTGGAATTAAGTTGAACAGACTATTTTTTTAAAGAAATATTTAAATATATTTATAGACAAAACATACACAAGTTAAATACACAGACATTTACATGAAACTACCGGCAACTTTTTCTCCCCCTTTACCGCTAAAACCCCGCGACCGTCCCTGGGTCTACAGCCAGTGCCGTCGCTAGGCCTACAGACAGGCCGGACGCCGAACCGATCTCCGTCTGGAAGAACGCGTGCTTGGGAGCAACGGAGATAGCCCACCGACTTCGACACCCTACTCATCCCACGTGAGCGCAGACGACGCTGCGTTAAGTGCTCTGAGGGCTCGACCCTCCCTTCTCGACACCCCTTCTGGCGCCATGCTCTCGGCGTCCCGAAGGCTCGTCGACCAGCCTTCTTTAGGGGTCGTGCGCAAACATCAAGACTCGCCGCTAACCTTTCTTAAAAGTTTATTTCCAAGCAGGTTTCCGGTCGCCACCTTCCTCAGGCGTCCCTCTATTTAGCGCAGGTGCGCTCCTCGGCGTCGCCTCCACAGCGCCGAGCACGCAAATCCGGGACGAGCACTTCAACCGCCCCCCTCTCTGACTGCGTCCGGCTCAGGCACGTCGGTGCACATCCTCGCCCGCGCCAGGAGGACTAGAACTTTCCTCCGGCCCGACTAGCTCGGAAGCGTTCCGCCACGACGCCACAACATAATACCCTCTCTACTGATAGATTGAAGATATTAGAGCGACAGAAATGCGAATAAAGTTACTAAAGTTATAGAACTTCAAAAGAAACCAGTGGAGTTCGCTCGATTTTTAAGTACTGAAGACATAATAGCGCCTCTACTTATAAATTTCAGATATTAGAACAACAGAAATGCGATAGAGGTTTCTTGCCATAAGCATTATTGAAATGAAACATCTTCAGTTCTATTGGTTTCGTAGAATTGTATAAATTGTAACGTTTCTCCATGGTGAATTAAAACACACGGTTAATATTTTAACAAAGACATTTATTTTGTTTCTTAATGCTACACTAAAATATTCGATTTATTTTCAGATAGGTTACACTGCCTATTGCCTGATTACATTCACTGACTGCCTGCTGCTTACTGCCTGCGGCCGCCGGCAGCTGCGAATTTATACCTCGCCGGCGCCCGCCTCGAGCCATCGGGAACTTGCATCACACCTCTAAGCGACTCGCAAATAACCCGGAACCGTTCAGTCCGGGGGGCAGATGACGCAATCCGCGCAGTGAATCCTTGTGTTTTATTCCTGTGTGAATATTACCTGTGTGTTTTAATTCACCACTAAAAAGAGTTACAATATAATACCGTATCTAATACTTATAGAATTCAATTCTCCTCGGTTTCTCAGCATTGTAGGGTACTCTTTCTACTTATAAGTTTCAGATTTATAACCACAGAAACGCGGTGGAGGTTACTTGCAAAAGAACATTTTACATTCAAAAGAAACCAGCGGAGTTCGGCTCGGTTTTTAAACATTGCAGACATAATACTCCTACTTATAAAATTCAGATATTAGAACCGCAGAAATGGGATGGAGGTTACTTGCCAAAACAGTTTAACTCAAAAGAAACATCTGGGGTTCCCAGTTTCTAAGCATTATAGATATATGGTCGTATCCATGAAAGTGACTTAAATCGAAGCTTACTTTAAAAGCTGAAGTTGACCTTCGAACAAATCAGATTCATAGTCAAATCTTCCACGAAGTAAGCTCTGCCGGAAGTAACTTCGATAAGTTACAATTGAAACCAAGCATTTCACAGTTGGCAGAATTGTGTATGCCAACATTTTATTGCTTTTCGTATACTCAGTTTCGTGAGCAGAAAGCGCACAGAAGTATGTGTGATTTCGTGAGAGCAGCAGCTTATCCTATTGACTGCAGTATAATTATTTATAAAAACTTAATAAATCCATTTGATTTAAATATGACCAAGAGTTTTACTTATTCAATTAGTAATTAAACGTTACTTTGGGGTTATTTGGTGTCAAATCACCCCAAGAAAGTTGGATATTCAACCTTTCCTCCAATTTCTTTGTAAATTCTTATAATACTAGTGAAAGGCAAACTACATGGTAATATGCAGTTTTTATTTCCCTGTCCAGAATTCTATGAGAAGTAGAGAAACATCAATATGGGTTTTTTCTACTTCAAGCCTCAATAACTCAAAAAATACTTCCCCCTAAAATAATTAAAAAATAATTGAAACAGATGACCCCAGGTTGAGTGTGTAGTTGCTTTCATATGGAATGACCCTTTAATTCAATATTAAATTCAAAATGTTAGCATCTGAAGGGTCAAAATACAGTTGTTTTTGTGTTTTTTTCGCTTTTCTCTTCTTACTGCAATATGTTTGCTCTTTGGGAGAAATATCTTTGAATTCATAGCAAATAATGTGAAATATATATTCGATTAAAATGAAAGTTTGTTTCATTCCAAAGTTTTCTTTCCAAAGACTAAGTGCAGAAAGTCGGCTACTTGGAAATTGAGTCTCTTTCTAAATTTAATGTCCTTAAAGTAACGACTACGAAATGGAAATAGCTACTTACAAGCTTCGAAGTCTATTCTGTTTATGTTTTTTTCATGAATACCAACAATAACCTTGTAATAAGTTCCAGATATTAGATTGACAGAAATGCGATGAAGGTTACTTGCCATTAAGTTTAATTCAAAACAAAAAACAATTGAATTTCTTGCTCGGTTTCTAAGTAATTTAGATTTATCCACTCAACTTATACATTTCAGGTATTAGAACGACAGAAATATGATAGAGATTACTGGCCATAAAGTTTCGTTCATAAGAAACAATTGAAATTCTGTTCGGTTTCTACGTATTGTATGTACCCTCTCTATAATACAGTAATAATACCTACTCTACTTATAAGTTTCAGATATTAGAGCAACAGCAATGCAATGGAGGTTACTTTCGGTAAAGTATCATTCAAAAGAAGTCATTCAAATATAATTCCCCCTCTACAAGTTTCAGATATTAGATCGACAGAAATGCAACGGAGGTTACTTGTCATTAAGTTTCATTCAAATAAAAAAAACAATTGAATTTCTTGCATGGTTTCTAAGTATTGTAGATAATACACCCGCAACTTATTCGTTTCAGGTATTAAAACGACATAAATACAATAGATATTACTGACCAAAAGTTTCTTTCATATGTTCGGCTTGGCTCTTTCTACGTATTCCCTCTCTATAATATTGTAATAATACCGCTTCTACTTATAAGTTTCAGACATAAAATCGACTGAAATGCGACGGAAGTTACTTGTCATAAAGTTTTATTCAATATAGCTCCACCACTTGTTTCATATATTAGGACCACAGAAATGCGATGGAGGTTACATGCCGTAAAGTATCATTCAAAAGAAGTAGTCAAATTTTTCCCCCTCTACTTATAAGTTTCAGATATTAGATCGACAAAAACGTGATGGACGTTACTTGCTATTAAGTTTTATTAAAAAACAATTGAAATTTCGCTCGGTTTATAAACATCGATACACCCATATATTATACTTACCCATATACGTATCTCAAGGTTTCCTCCTCTACTTTAAAAAATACAAATCATTGTTAAGAAAAGTCATACGGCAGGTTAAAATCATGAAACATGACCAGGATATTTTGAACTCAAATAATAAAAGAAAAGCAATGTGGAATGTAGAAAAAAAATCGACTAAATCAACTAGAATCCTTGTAGAGAATGTAGTATTAAAAGATAACGATAGAAATGTGAACGATCCCGCAACAGTGGCTAGTCTCTTTAACCAATACTTTTCGAGAATTGCTGCCGATCTCACTAAGGGTCTTCAGCCACAAAATTCAGCATCACACGTTTCTCCAAAAATTTCAGGCACGATGTTTGTTTCCGAAACTTCTTCTTATGATGTTCTCAAAATAATCGGTAGAATAAAAAATAAATATTCGGCCGGTTTAGATGAATTTCCGGATTGTTTGTTAAAGGTTTGCGCGCCCGCCATTATACACCCGTTAACTCACATATTGAATGTATCCTTATGCATAGGAATTTTTCCAGATATTTTTAAAACATTTAAGATTAAGCCGCTTTTAAAAAAAGACAACAAAAATGAAATTCAAAATTATCGGCCAATTTCTCTTTTGTCGAATTTTTCAAAAATATTAGAGAGACTTTTTTACGTCGCATGGAAACTTTTCTTAGTAAACACGACCCGTTTTCAGATTGCCAACATGGGTTTCGAAAATCAAAATATACAGAAACAGCCATATTTTCTTTCCTTAAAGATGTCGCCTTATCCATGGATCAAAACGAAGTACCTATTGGAATATTTTTAGATCTTTCAAAAGCTTTTGACATTGATCATAACATTTTGATCTCAAAATTACCTTCGTATGGAATTTGTGGTGTTGCTCTGAATTGGTTATGTTCGGACCAAAAACAACGTTCTTAGAGAGTAGAAATACCTTACTGGAATAATGGAATATTATGTACACACCTTCCCGATTCTTTGCCAAATGCATGTGGAGTCCCGCGGGGATCGATTTTAGGCCCCAATTCTCTTCTTACTATACCTAAACGATATGCCCTCGACGATGAAACGGATGAAAAGTTCCCTTTGCGGACAATATGAATATTCTTTGCAATAAAGAAACCGTAAATAGTACAATATCAGATATTTTGAATTGGTTTCATAATCACAAATTAATAGTAAATGAAAAGAAAACTGTTTCAATGCAGTTTTCCGTTTCAAATAAACTCCTCAGCACTTCACTGAAAACGAACGGCGTGCAATTGACTGATGTTAAGGTAACAAAATTTTTAGGTCTTTCAATTCAGTCAAACCTTAAATGGAACGTACATTTAAATGAATTGAACACTAAATTATGTTCTTTATGCTATGGTTTCAGAATTCTTTCAAATTCAGTCAGCCTCCATACTGTTCGTTGTGTATATTTCGCGAATGTTCATTCCCGCCTGCGATATGGTATAATATTCTGGGGAAATATATTTTATAGCTCCCAGACTTTTAGATTACAAACATTACAAAAACCAATTGTACGAATAATAAGCAAATCCCAACCACGTGATTCTTGTAAGCCTCTCTTTATTAATCTAAGTAGTTTACCATTACCTTGTCTCTTCTTATGAATCAGAGGCTTTTGTCAAAAATTACTTAAGGGCGGGAAAATATTTTCAGCAAACGCTGTTGTCTATAACTACAACACTCGACGTAGTAATCACATTAATCAGGTAACAGTATCAACATCTCACTGCAAAAAATTCACATATAATACATGTACATTATTTTACAACACCTTGCCAGATGACATGAAACGATTAAATTCGGTACAAAAGTTTAAATCCCAAGTAAAATCTCTTCTGCTCACATCTGTTTCTATACAATTAGAGACTATTATCCAGCAGACCTAGCATCCAAAAGAAAAGAAGTATTAATTTTAACAATGACATTTAATGTATTATTTACCATTTGGATTGTATAATTCTAAAGAACCTGTAACAAGTATTGTACTTTAGCTTCTCTGTCAATGACCCCCATCTCGATCATATTTTCGTCGATCATATTTCGTATTATGAAACGAAAAAGAAAGTATTTTTTATGAGTATATCTATATCTTTTCAGTTAGGCGTTGTCGTAGATTTGCACATTTTCAAACAGACAATAGTTTCAGAAACCGTTGTTGAGATTATGGGCAGCGTTTTAGAAATTGCACGAATGGATTAAATTTACTCAATCCGAAGATCAAATGAACAAATAAATAATTAAGTGCTAGAAAAATACAAGTTTAATCAGGGGCGTAAGTTCCATAGAGACCAACAAGACCATGTTCGGGGGCCCCGAGGGTCTGGGGGCCCTGTGCTGTGTAAGTTCCCAAATTCAAAATGAAATAAGTCTTTTACAAACAATAATAATAATTATGTTATTGTTATAAATAATGAACAGCTTGGCGATGATGTTTCACAACATACCTTTCTGATTTCTTCTTTGAGCTGTCTTTCATTACATACGTAAATAATTATTGTTACGTTGCTGTTAATAAATCGATAAGACAGTTATAACTTCCCTCCACAACTGTAGTATTACAGTTTTGATTCTTAAGCACACTGGACAGAATCGTCAAAAGAAATGTTTTGTTTGCTCGCTCATGCCTCAATCCACCTCACCCCACCCACCTTGCACAGCGCGAAAATACTCTGGTGAGTGATCTGCGTACCTGCCCGCCTGAGCTCTTAAAAGGAAACACACACACACACACACACACACACACACACACACACACAGAAAGAAGTTGCAGTTTGTGACCTGACACTCACTTCCTCCTCTGCCGTGAAACGCTGTTACCAAATTACCAAAACAAGAACAGGTGCTACAAGTAATGGGTTGCGAGTTAAGCTAAAGATTCTAAAAGCATCGAGAGAAATGAATACGACAAAGCGATTAACAAACAAAGTAATGAATCTTACGTGTGGTTTTAAAAAATCAAAGTTCATTCAGAACAATGGTTGCATTTTGATATTGCCGAGGTTATAAAAAACAAGTCATTGATTTATCGAAACGTGGAGGTCAAGGATATGATGGTGCAGTAGTTATGAGTGGAATTTACAATGACGTTCAGAAAAAAAATAGATGAAGTTGGCAATGCAGTTTGTAGTTTGGGCATTGTGCTGCTCATATCAGATTATTATGCTTAAATTTGTCAGGAATGTGACATTTTAATTTTCAATATTGAACTGGTTGTTGGAACAAAGTTTTTTAGTCATACTATCAATCGGTGAAACATTATAAACCATGATGTATTTATATAAAAAGCGAAGGAATCTTACATTAAAACGACTTTTCCTACAACATGGTTGTTACGGAATGATCCCTTAATAACTATAAGATTAGGATACTTTAATACGTTCCAAACTTTAACAAAAAACATTTTTGACGAAATATCTTAAGCGAATGAAGCCTGTAACTTGAAAAAAGAAATGGAAAATTTTGAATTTGTTTTCCATGACACTACATTCCAAAATACACTATATCAAATATCACTGTTTCGAAATACCTTCAGAGCCTTGATTTGCATTTGCAAACAGTGCAGAATTTACTCAAGCAGAAGTGAGAGCGTACCTCCCGATAAGATGGTAAAAAGTCCCCTAAAATCAAAGACATGTGATTACTTTTTAATTAGGGTAGAAAGGTACTTTCTAATTTTAATTTTTTCGTCAATTAACACTGTTTTACGTGATTAATAAAAATATGAATATTTCGAAAATAATTTATACTATCAGAAAAACAAATTTATTGATATTTTTCAGGGCCAAATTCAAACGCAAAAAAATATTTTTGGAAAAAATAACAAAAAAATTATTTTATTGTCTTAGAATCTTGGACCAGGCTCGAAAATCTCAAAATTTTCTCTCAAAACACAAATACAGTGGCAATTTTCACAGTGATTCAACTACAAGTTTTGATAGCTCTTTCGGACTATGAAATTTACGACGCACAAAAACTTCAATCAAAATACCCTGCAGATGTTACAAAAAAGTTGCCTCAGTTATTGTCTTTGCGGATTTATTTACCGAGTCAAATTTCAAAACTAAGATCTGTTAATGATCTTACAAGTATTAATAATTTAATATTTCTCATTTTCACAAATTTTCCCGATGCTTGTAGAGTATTGAGACTATTTTTGTCGCTTCCTGCACCAGTCGCCAGCGCCGAAAGAGCGTTTTGAAAATTAAAGGTGATTACTAATATATTTACGAAGTATAATGGCACAAAACCATCTGAGTAATTCAAGTAATTTTATCAATTGAACACGAAGAAAAATAATACTTCTACTGTCATTGATACATTTGTAAACCTGAAGAAAAGATTACAAAATAAATTTTACATAACTTCATGAAATTGCAAACATGATAATTTATTTTCTGTAATAATTTATTTCAATAAATATTTTTACTCCTAAGATTTAATTTATAATCACAAAATTAAATTAATGACATGTCTGTTAACTATCGGGCCCCCCTATTGCGTCGGTCCAAGGACCTCCTCTGTTGAACTTCGTTTAATACTTCTACATTCATTACTGCGGCGTAAGTTCCATAGGGACTGACAGGACCATGTCCGGGGGCCCCCGAGGATCTGGGTGCCCCTGAATAAAAGTAAATTTCAGTGTTAATTAAGAATTTCTTACCTACAAAAATGTCGTGATCAAATAAACAAATTATTTACTGAGAGTTTCTTTAACAAGTTATTGTATATACTCCTAGTTACTATTGCTTAATAATGCGATCTCTTGCGGCAATCGCTAGCAATAATTTCGATGAAGGCTGTGTCTTTCATGAACCATTGACGAATGTTTAAAAATGAGTGAGAAATAGTAAAAGTTAATATTAAATCAAAAGGAAGAGTCGCTGCGTTCCGTGTTCTATAAATTCGCAGTCTAATAAAACTTCAAAAATAACACGTTACAATTAAAAATTTACGAAGTAAAATGGCACGAGACCGTCTGAGTAATTTATGAAATTTATCCGTCGAGCTCAAAATTTGATGTGGTTGAAAAGTAGTATTTCTACTGTCAGTGACTATTTTGTAAATTCAAAGAAAATACCAAAATTCAATTTTTAAATTATATAATGAAATTGCAAAAATAATTTTTGAATAGTGCATTGTAATAAATGCGTTCACTCATAAAATTTAGTTTATAATCACAAAATTAAATTAATGACATGTCTTTAATTAGGAGGTCCCCGTATTGTACGAGTCCAAGGGCTACCCCTATTGAACTTACGCCTACTTATTCACCATGTACTGTGCACACATTCCTATTTAAAAATCTTCGATTACCAGGGATGAATGTGTTATTAGAAAAGGGTATTCAAGCGAAAATGTAACACGAGTAAATGTGAATAGGGCCGCTGCTAATGTGAATGATATCTGGTTGAATCAGAGTAAGACTCCAAAATAAGAACTCGTTCACACATTCACGAAATAATATAAATTAATCATGCGCAAGCCTTGCTTCTTCAAAATGAAGGTTATGGTTTTGTCCATGTTTAATTTCGCCATAATTTTCGCAGAACATTAAAAAGGCTTGTAACAACTCCACGGGAGCGTGTATCATAGAGAATTGCTTTAGGCAATGCTTCCGCGTTTTATTTGCCCCCCAACAGGAACGGTGTAAAAATAATTTATGGAATACAATGGGAGAAGAAAGACTAAATAACTTGACCATTTGGTACATATAACAGGAAATTTGTAACTGCGTAGGCTCTCCCAAAATAATTGTTTTTGAAAGAAATAAAGCAAGAGAGAAATTTATGTAGAATTATTTTTTTAACATTTATTAAATATCCAACGGTATGCAATTTTTCATTACTTTTCTTTTTGTGTAAGTTTATGAGAGCTTTTTTTTACTTCTATTTCTAAGTTGAGTTTGAGGGCCCCCAAATTGTTACCGCTTTTCCACCTAATGTTGGTAACTTGAGCCATCACTGTCTAAAACGAGTGTTATGAATGCTCTCCACAATATGAACCTTTTATTACCGAACGAGTGCCACCGCCGGGGAACGAGGAACACCGCCTCTAATCTACTACGCAACTGCGCCTTTACTCGAGGTGGTGTCAATGCCCAGTTCCAATCGTCTGTCGTACATTTGTATTTAATTTTGCCCCTTCATGAAACACGATAGAGATTGCCAACTGTGTAACTGGAAGTAAAACACTCAGAAATGTTGAAATTTCATGCTAGCAACAGCTTGTAATGCCCGAAAATAGCACATGTGAGGTTGGCTGTATCTGAGTATTATCGCCCGCCCACACGACTTACTGATTTGTATTTTGTCATACCATTTGAGCTCGGGTAGTACGTGAATTTCTCCACTCGTTGAAATTAACATTGATATATTTTCTGTCATTTGACATTTCGTAAAAAACATGCCGTCAGTTCTGCTCACAGAGTCACTAGCCGTGGAACTAGGAGGTACTTGTACATTTGGGTATTGCATATAACTAGCGGTACTTGAACCCATAATAAGAGGTTATACGTCATAAAATGTGAGTGACAATAAGTTAAATCTTAAGCTCAGACTCAGAACGCATTTTATTTCGTTTCAGCTCGAGAACCGTGGCCTGTTGATGTGAAATTGTTTCAGCCTTATGATGTGGAACAAATTTTGCTTCCAGATAATGCAAATTGTTTAGCAGTTCAAGCTTATCTGAAAATGTGTGGTTTACACTTCCAAATAGAAAATAGAAGCAATGCAGAATTCATGTCACCATCAGGTACTTGAAAATACATGTATACAATAATGTAATAAATTCAATCATTATTCTCTTTTTATTAGAATTCTTGGAGTTTCAGTTGGCACTCTTCTGTTCAAGAATTTTGCATTTTGTTAGTTTGATAAACATTTAATGCCGAATTGAGTTTTATTTTGTGCTGTAACTTTTGCATTTGCCATTTAGTGCTTAATATTGTTTTCTTTTACGAAATACATCTTCAAAATAATATGAATCATTGGTTAGTGTGAGCAGTGTTACTTGTGAAAAATGTCTTTTTAAAAGGATATGCTTATGGTTTACTGAATATCAATATACAAATCAGTTTCATTCTAACCTAAACTTTTACTGAAACTGACAACAACTGGTAAGAATTCTGTCTAAGGATACTTTTGTTGAATGAGGTCCTACATATGCAATTTTATTTTAAGAATAGTTTCGTAGTTGGTTTAAATAAAGAATTTGCTTCACATTTTCAATTGATTGGGTCTGTTAAGTAATGTAATAGCTCAATTCACTTTGGTTCTATTAATCTGGGAGTGCTTGTAATTGATCTAAGAGATCTAAGCCACAGCAATTTTATGTTCCTGAATTATTGCAATGCATTAGTTGTTTGATATTTCATGTATTCCTTGTACTTTTCTGAGAACGCCTGGCCTTCTATTTTGATCCTTTCATTGAATCATTTCCAGTGAGTATGTTGAAACTAGATCACTGCACTGAGCGATATGTCAGATGCGTTGCATGCAATGGCGCCAATGCATTCTGACCTCCTTGCGTAAGCGGTACGTGTCCTGGCATTCTTTTCAGCTGTGACTGTGAGAAGTGCGACAGTAAAAGTAAACAATTGTTTTATCTAGGATCAACTATCGCTATTAATTACCAAAGAGAAAGATGATGTGCAAGGAACATCTGTAAGGAAATGCGAACCTTGCAAAACAGAAACAAGACTGACTTTCTTAATACTTTTGTGAAAACTATAAACTATGTTTGTTTAGAACATGCCAAAATCATGTGTGGTAATTGTATTTAATATTATTTTATAAGATAATAAGCTGTTAAATGATTTTTGTGTGTTCTTTGTCAATTTTTACTTTTTTGAATTGAATTGAATTGAATATGCCTTATTTTACGTGGCGAGACTCGGGCCATCAGGCCCGCTCTTCCGTCTGACCACGCAAATTTCGCTACGCTCCTTTCATATCCACTTTTCTCACCATAAGTATTTAGAGAAGATTTCTGCAGCGTAGGATTCATTAACAATGACATTGGGGGACAAGTACAAACTAAATAAAATACATAATTCAGTAAATAGAGCTTTAGACCATTTGATCCACAAACAATTGCAGCTATGTCTGAGAGATTCATTACAGGCACTTGCGCGAGTCTACCTATTGCGGGCACTCCCATGTTATGTAAGTTTTATTTAATCCATTAATAATGTATAATGTCTCCCTCTGAAAATGAATTGAAAAGCTATTGAAATTGGTAGTATCTTTTTCCATACTTCCTGTCCTAATCCCATTTCCTTCTTTATCTTTGTAGGAAAATGTTCTTATATTCATAGCTGTTATAATAATTTCTTTTCCAAGATAATTCTTGTATTTCATGATTGAATTCTTCTGACTTTTTTTTATTTTTCTTTCTGCTGTCATTCCCAGGATTCAATTTGCTCTCACTCCTTAAATGTTCATTCTGATTGTCATATTTTTTATCTCTTCACTAATAGGTACTATTTGTCTTGAATATCTTCAATTTCCATCTTAAAAGTTGAGGTTATGCTTGTCAATTTCCATTAATGTGCAGTTCAACTCATTACTTTGTTTCTATAGGATATTGAAAATTTTCACTCCAAGACTGAATATATGAACTTTCTGGTCATAAATCAATACAACAAAGCATAGACCTACTAACTGATATAATATTTTGTTTCACTTGAGTACCAATATGCATCATGTTATTGAGAGTGCTGCTTATGGCTAAACCATTTGATCTATAGCTGTATTTTCCATTGTGTTTAAATGTAAACTGTTCACTTTTATTTGGTGTGTAATTATTATCTCCCCTACGAAGTGGTAGAGAAAGTTATTAAATTGTGAAGTTGAAAAAAGTTATTAATTAGAATTAATAGTGATTGAATTTCCTATTTTATTAAAATTGATGGTGCTTAAATGTATTTGTTTTTGTGTGGCAAGAAATAATTTTATTGACAATAGTATCTTGACTAACACTGAATTAGTGTAAAGTCAAAGTGCAGAATTGTTTACATAGTCAAATCAGGGGATGATCCAGAGACAAATTTTGTGAGGGGAAATTTTTTTATTCAAAAGGTTTTGGTCAAATGTTTCATAGTACAGATCACGTAAAATGACCCGGGCTAAACTCGGCTCATATTATGATACAATTTTATTCGTATTAATGTTTAAACGAAAATACTTTTACTTGAAAGTTTCATGACAAGTTAAAATTAATAGTTACTAAAATATTTTGGGAGGGGAAATTTCCCTCCCTGTGGATCCAAGCATGATTAAATTACCATACAACTTCAGTGGTAAGAAACACCTGTAGGCATAAATTTGTGTCATTTATAGGCTGAAACTTTTTTATAAGTTGGAAATGTGATTTAATTATTTATTAACCTAATTATTTCTTTACCTAAGGTTATATAATTTTTTTTATTGTTCTTGAATTTTTGTATTACATCAAGTGTTTTCAATACCGAGATTAATTTCCTTTTCAAAGCCACCGCACTTTGAATTTTCAAAAAATGTTGGACATAGCGTATCATTGCATTTCATGTAATGCACAAAACATTTCACATGACAATCAACACCAGCATCCCCACAATGGTTAATAAAGCCATTACAAAGTACATTATGATAATGAGTCTTAGACCTTGTCGAATACTGCACAGCTCTCACTGTTCCTACCCTCCTTAACATGATCAGGATATTCACAAGAATGGGCTTTTGACAAATAACACACTTCTTAGTTATCCACAAAATGATACATAAGGAACATGGGAGCAAATTTTCACCATTCACGAATGAGTAAAGTTATTTCTGAAAGACTTATGTCTGCTGTCAGAAATCCCTTTTTCAGCAGTCATTGTCAGAAGTGCTTGGAAATAAAAACAATAACCATCCATCTCACAATCTTATTGTTTCCACTTCTGATTTTTACTTGTGGGAAGAAAAATGCCTGAAATTTATATGTTGGGACAGGACAGTATATATTGTTTCTTTCTTCTACTGTAACAGTTATCAACAATGTTGTTACTCACTTTACTTTATCACTTTAATTCACTTGTGTTGAATTTCTGGTGCTTTTTTTACTATCAGATGAATGTAAACTCAGCTGTTTAGCTAAACCTGGCTAAGTGAGATTTCAAGGGTCTGAAATTTTATACCTGCTTAACCTTTATCTGGGTTTGTGCTTGGACCTTTGCTTTTTCTAATATGTTAATGATATTTCAAGCTTGTCTGATTTCTCTGTAATTTCATATGTGGATCATTCAACATTAATAAGCAGTGGGCAAAGTCTTTTCCATGTAGAAACTAACCTTACTGAATCATTAAAATCAGTTTGAAGTTATTTGTCCATAAATTAATTGAAATTAAACATTGATAAAACTGTATTAATCAATTTCAAGTTTCATCACTGTTACCAACACCAAAACATGAAAGTGGAAGTAGTCAATGAATGAGTGAATCAAACTTATTATCATAAGTTCTTAGGAATATTAATAGATCAAATCCTAACTTATAACAAACAAGGTGACACATTTTGTAATAAAATTAACTCCAATATATTCTTCTTGAGATATATTTCCAGATACCTGGAAACAGATGCACTTATTTCAGTCTATTATGGCATAATCTTCTTACAACTTCAATATGGAATAGAAATATGGGGACGTACAACACAAAAAAATATGGATAGATTAATGGTCCTACAAAAAAAATGTATCGGATGCATTTTCAAACTGAATTCGAGACAGTATTGTGAAGATTTCTGTATTGAATATGAATTACTGACTATTGTAGCAATCTACTCTTACAAAGTATTACTACTATTGAGAAATAACTCAGTGTGATAATGAAATATGCCGCAGAACAAAATTATGGAGTTCAGTGCCCTGATGACAATAGTGAAAATCATTTTTTGCTATCACCTAAACTTTCATCTGGAAATGCAATTTTATATGCTATCGATTACATAATTTATGTTGTCACAGCTTTTAAAACATTCTGTTATTTTAGAAATATTATTGCCTAGTGTTGTGATTAGAGAGGGAAGTATGAGATAAGCACTTGGGGTAGATAAAAGGAAGTTCCACTTGCATCAGTCAATCCATAGTGATATTCCACAGTATCTGTTCTTGAAGTGTGTAAATCCGCTAACGTGAAGAATATTGTTTGGGCATGTTCTTGTGTTTCTTATATGCAACGATGTCTAGAAAGTCTGTTAATTCACCAAATCTTTTCTGTTAAGTATGTGGCCAGTTTACTATTAAGTCTGAAAGCCTTCCTTTTTATCGATCACCAAAATGGCACAAGAGTTGTATTCTAAATCAAAGGTAGATGAGGATAAGTGTTGGTCACCAGAACTGTTGCTCATATTGTTCCAGCTATTGAGCATGAAACTCACTCATCCATGCCATTTCCTGTACCAAAGTTGTGGAGGGAACCTAGAGACCACATTACAGATTGCTACTTTCGTTTAATGAAAGTAACAGAAATCTCAAGTAAATCAAAACACAGTTTTGTTAAAAAATTTGGAATCTGCAATGCGCCCAGTTCCGCATTTTGATTCTCTCTCGGTTTCAAAACCACCAACAGAATGGAAAAATGAAAAATGACACATAGTTTGTAACATTAAGCAGCCCATTAATGGGCTGCTTAAAAAATTCTGGATGATTCATAATCAGAAAGAATGGCACCTATTTATAGATTCCTCAATTAGTATTCTCAAAGCCTTTCTCTTACAAAACGGAAACACGAATCCTTTGATACTAGTGGCCCTTTCTGTTCAGTTAAATGAAAAATAAAAGAACATGAGGTTACTCCTGAAGTATACTGGCTATTCGAATAACAAATGGAAAATTTGTGGTCAGAGTTCTGAGACTTCTTCTAGGAATGCAGACTGCTTACACAAAATATTGCTATTTCTTGTGTCACTGGGATAGTAGGGCAAGGAAAGAACATTATATAGTCAAGAATGGTCTTTGAAAGAAATTTTCAATACTGGTGAAAAGAAAATGTGTTGCATGAATCCCATACTGTCTATGATGTTACCACCGTTCCATCTAAAATTGCACTTTATGAAGAATTTTGTGAAACCAATGGACAAAGATAGCCAGGGTTTTCAATTCTTACTATCTAAATTTACTGCCATTAGTGCTGAAAAAATTAATAAAGGAATTTTCATTAGGTCTCTGATAAGTGACTTGATGAAAAATATTACCTTTGAATATTTGCTGACAGATACTGATAAGACAGCTTGACCTGCATTGAAAGATGTTTGCGATAATGTCGTGGGAAACAAAATGTCTGAGAATTATTGGGAACTGTCTGAACACATGCTGGACTGTTACACTGCTCTGGGGTGCAACATGTTCCTAAAATGACTTTTCCTTCATTCCCATTTGGATTTCTTCCCACCTAATCTTAAAGATGTGAGTGACGAATGTGGTTCACTATTTCACTGAAATATTGTAGCCGTGAAAAGGCGATATAAGGGAAGAAGGTCATCAAACATTTTGGATAACTGCTGGACACTCCTGCAAGAAGTATCACCATCCACCCACAAACAGAAAGTTTCCAGGAAAAGTTTCTAACTTTGAAGTACATTTCAATCTTTATTCAACTTCCTTGAACTGTTTCTATTGTATGCTTTGTAATAAAAACAATTAATAATGAAAATAATTTAATACAAACAATTCTTGTAATACAAATTATTATTGTTTATTTATCATGAAAATTTTGAGCTAGTTTTCACAGAAAACGGTTGAGTTAACTTACTGTCATTTTAGCTAATTTTTAGACTGACTTTGCTTGATACTTTCTGTAAGAAATGAAATATTATCATTATTATTAAGATTATGATTACACTTGTCAAGAAGCAAAAGTTATTACTATTTTATTTATTTATAGCAACTTGGTATTTTTTATTGCTGTCCACTTAAAACATCCAACATTCCTTGAGATTGGAAAGTTTATTTTGAGTAAGTGAGACATCATTACATTTTCTCTTTGGGTACCAGTACTGCTGCAGATATATCGAAGTCTTTTGTAGAAAGCATTGCGAGAGATGAATAATCATTAGAAAGATCTCTTAGACATGTGTACAATCTCCAGAAGAAACAAAAAAACAAAAGAATAGCAATGTGATGTTTATGTCATCTTATAGAGTACGTTTAGCACTATCCCTACCAAAAGTGTAAAGAAAAAATTTGAAGCAGTTTTTGGAAAAATCTTGTTTTTGTAATTTTTTACAATTGCACATTATGCTCGGAATATTGGGCAAAAACTACTAAAATTTTCAAAAGAACGTGCATGACCCTAATGAAAGAACTCACTATGGGGAACTAATTTTATTTGAAGGAAAAATCTCCATCTTCTATTTCGTAGTTGTAAGATGACCAAAAAATTTGAAATTTTCCAAAATTCAGAATTAAACATGAAAATCGAACTATGCCACACCACAGTGTATTTTACTCTATTCTTTCAAGAAATTTAAAGAAAAAAATTGGAGCAGTTTTTGAGAAAATTTTGAAAATGTCTGGGGACTTTATGTAAAGTACCCTCAAATTTTAAAGATATTATTTTTCTTTCAAAATCTCAAAGCTTTGCCTCAAGCCAGATGGATAGAGGTTTCTTCAGTTTGGAAAAAGTCCTACTTATGGTTTAAGTGCTAGTAGTGTGACGGACATGACGGACTGACACAGACTGACTGACATGAAAAAACCATCACTTTTTCAATATCAGAGGACCCCAAAACGAATTTTTTATTTCTTTTGAAAACTTGAAATAGATTTTCCACAGCATTACATAATTTTCCCTATACTATGTATAATACTCTGTTTATATATGTATCTATACAGGAAGGTAAAAAAATAATAAAATCACTGCAGCATGTTTTAAGTTATTATTTAGGAAATGCATTATATCAACTAGTAAAAAAAATAAATCATTAAACAGTCTAAATTAATACAAAAAAAGGGGAAAAAAGCCATTGAACAGTCTAAATTAGTACAAAAAAAAAAAAATACTTATTTGCACAAGTGACTTCCCCCACAATAGCCTTGAAAACAAATTATCATTGTGTAACAAAACTTCCTTCTCAGAAAGAACTTTGAAATGCAAATGCTGACACCTGTTAAGTTGTAATGGAAAACAATATGAAGTTCTAATTGTATTTTTGCAACATTTTAATGTGAAAATGAGAATTATCTTATGATTCATACAGCTTGCCTGTACGGGCATGCTAGGCTGATAAAAGTTGAAGAAGTATCACATATCTAGTGTTTCACTTTTCAGGTTAGAAAAGTGGTCGTTTCACTTGTAGATGAATTTACTTATACAGATTTGAATAAGAAATTGTTTATGTTACAAACATGAATGAAATGCAATACTTTTACAAGAAACTTTATTTAAAAACAAAGCATTTTATTATTAATGTAAACTGGAAATTAAAAGTTAATATTAAAAAAAGGTGTTTGAAAAAAAGTTTTATGTTTTTGGCACATGAAATACTTTACTAGTAAGTTAGTGTGTCTTGCTTTAATTATTCACTGGACCTTTAATTCACTTGTTAGCACCAAATTTAACTTTCCCTTCAACATTTGTGACATGCATATAACTGATAGTTCTTTGTATGCATCATGTCAACTAGTCTTCAACAGAATTTTTGGTTCATACCTGTAGAAATGAATTGAACATTGAAAGATAAATAATTTTGGAAAGTGCTATTTTTTAGAGAAACCCGAAAAGGTCAGTTCCTCTGTTAGCAAACACCATGAAAAATCTGGCTGACATGGCAATCCCATTTAAAAAGGTTTTACGTTCTCATAAATAGACGTTTGTTCATATAGAAAAGTCTTATTAGTCTTACTATTAGAAGTTTCCCATTTATCCAGGTTTGCAATTTCTATGTTAGTGTTTACAATTTTCCTGTTTTCAGGTCGAGTGCCTTTCATAAAATGTGGAGCATTTGTGGTATCAGAATTAGATCCTATCATAGCATTTGTAGGAACTAAAGTAAGTATTACAATTCTCATGTAGATTTTCTGGTATTTGTAATACCTAATAATACTGTATTATCATTATAATCTTTTATTTTCATAGAACAAACATTCAAAGTTTTTCTAATTTGAATAAAAAACTGATTAGAAACTAGTAGACAAATGATAAAATTTGATGATTATGTACAGCTATATAATTTTGAAAATGTCATTCTTATTTAATATTTTGTTAAATTGTTTTAGTAAATATTTTGAAAAAAATTAAAGTTGTATTGTTAGTTGTCCTTCTAATTTATTTTTCTTTCTTTTATGGGGAACGGTTTTGAGATATAAATAATTTTGAACATAAAAAAATACTGGGTACCATTTTGCCTTGTCATGGTTATTATTAAAAAGCAGAGTTAATGTAATACTTCTGTATAAAACCATTAAATTAATATTTGTGCTTATTTTTTGTTTTAGGGTGTGAGCCTTACAAATGACCTCGACAATACTCAGAAAGCTGATATGCGAGCGTACATGTCTCTTATTAATACAGTTCTTGTTAATGCGGAAGTAAGTATCGTACTTTCTCTTCATGGTTTGTCACTTTTAACTAGATGTCTCTTGATATTTTATTACAGTATTTTTGTTTGTTTCATTTTCTTTCCATGAATACATTTTTTTAAGAATTTCAAATAAATTAACATTTTGTTTCCTGAGTACTTCAGTGCAAGTGTCCCAGAATAGAAAAGGACTCGCAGTGATCATTAAAATATTTATAATTGACAAAATTGTTTCAACTAATGAAAACAAATATTTTTTTTATTTGCTTTCATGTCAAAGGATCATATTCAAAGCAAAACTACAATATTTACGAAATACTATTTTGAATGGAGTTTTATTCCATGTAGAGGAATCCCTGGAGTCCCAAGAGATTTTGGGCGATCTGTAGCAAACTAGTTAACGTTGATAAACAGTTAAAAACTGTGAGTGATGTACTAGGGAGAGAAGTGTCTCTGCACATTTTCTCAAGCCCTGGATCCCTACCCTCTCCCACATGTTAAGTTACAGATTGCATCAAACACTCACAGTATTGTCAAACAGAAGAAACTTTGTCACTATTGACGTTCGAAACCGCCTGAAACCTCTGGACCTGCAGCAAATACTTGTTTGTGAACTAGAACTAGTTGCAGGTCAGATCACAACTTGCATCATCTGTCTTGTCTTCAGAATTCAAATTTGATTTGCAAGCAGCAAGCAGGGCTAAATTAAGTGCCCCAAAGCATGACCAAACTACATGACCCCCTAATAATATTGAAATATTGAGCACAAAAGTAAATGAAAATAAACCATACCCTTTCCTATTTTCTTAGATTTAGGTTTAGACTTATTTAGTCAAAAAACAGTGAAAACTGTATGTGACGTATGGGGGAGAAGATTATCTGCACACATTTTCTTAAGTTCCAGAATCCCTTCCCATCGTTTTAACTATAAATAGTTAAAAGATGAGTAAAAGTTTAAAATAAATAAATAAAAATAAAATTTAAAAAAGCGTGAGATTAGCAATATTAAAAAAAAAATAGACATTTTCGTTCCCATGTTATACAAAACTTATTTGCATTGGTAAACGAATTGCAAATATGATTTTTTTGTATTGCTAACAAAATAGTAATTCGCCCTAACCTCTACTCTTACCATTACAAGCAAAAGGAGAGTTCAACATAACGTGCAAACAATTATTCAACCCTATCCAGGAAGGACTTATGCATGTGTTAATACATGTTATAGAGTGTGTCCAGACTGAACCGGTTCAATAGACATTATCGTATGGACCAGCTGATGACAAACAAAATGTATAAAATGTTTATGCAAAATATTCATTACGCAGGAAACTTTTCTTCCAAGATATAGTGTACACATTATTTGTCCAGCATTGTACTGTGCTCGGACACAAGTAGCTAATCGTGTATTTAATGGTGTGATTCTCGCTAATTCCTGTGTGCTATGACACACCGATTGTGGGGGTAGGGGGGCAGAGCTTTTACCCAAGATACGTTTCATTGCTTAGAGCAGTGGCAGTCGTAGTGGCGCACAAGTTTGCAAAAGTTGTCAGACATGTGTTCTCTTTTGATTCTTAATTATGACACAATGTAAAAGTGCAGGGTGCCACCAAATGTGATCAGGCTTATCTTGAGACACCATTAAAGATGGTGAAAAGTATAATTTTGTACCATTATTGGACCCAGGTCCAATCTTTTTAGAGTGCAGTTTGAACAAGTGAAGTATAAAGTTGCTCAGGTGATATAAAAATGGTAATTTCAAGCAAATTTTGGAAAAGTGTCCCACGAAACCATCTCATATTTTGATGCAATTTTGTATACGTAGTCCCACATGTCTCAGGAGCTTCTGTGGAGTTGAAGCTTTATAGGTGAAATAGTTTTTGAGATATAGCGGTTTGTTTGACGCCGAGCAGTATGACCGAAACAGTCAGATTTTCGCAAAATTTTGGGAACTTCCTTCTCCATTGCATCCAAACAAATAAAACGGTCTACTTGTACAACTTTTTTCTGTCTCCTTAAATGGAACTACTAATAATTTTCCTTTTATTAATACATAATAGATACATTGTAGTAAAATCAATTTCTACCTTTCTTGGTTCAGCACCGAAGTCCCTTTATTTATTGGTAGTAGTGCAGATACAATTTATAAATCTTTATTCATCACTGAATGAAAAAGATTTTTGTGTGTGTATGTATCGGTGGGTGGGTGGGGGGCTCATTTTCGAATCCGCGAGGTGCCTTGGAGGTTCTAAAAACGTCCCTGGGTACAGACACCAGATGATGAGAAGACTAACATTTCCGTGCCGCACAGACGACTAAAATGCTTCTAATTTCCGAAGGTTTAAAATTTTCAAGCGGAGTTAGGCGTAACAGGCGGTGGATGTCTGTCTCTTGCGAAATGTTTTTTGCGCGAGTTTAGAGGAAGGTTTTTACAAGTGCATTTGTAAAAATTGTGTAACTTCTAATCTAACATGCCGAATTTTAAAATATCTGGTGATGTTTGCGGTCGTCATAACTCGTTTTAATTTGATACTGGTAAATCTGACCATCGGTAGTCGGGCTAGAACAGCCGCACAACCAAATGAAATCGCCTAATATTTTTTTGCTAATTGCCACTATTTTCGTCGAGAAAACTGATGTGAGCTTGCTTGACTCTACGCTAGAACACTCGTAAGTTAAATTCGAACCATAACTTGACGCAATCCGTCTAACATTTTATTGCTTGTTAATTTCCACAATTTAGAATAAATTGCCATGTACTTTGTAAAAAAAACAAACATGTGTGAGTTGGCTTGACGCGACGCCAGCACACACGGGTTAAATTGTATCTGTAACTCCACAAACTAATAGACCCCAATTAACAATTTATTGCCGATTAATTTGGTAATTGGTTTCCACAATTTAAAATTCGTTGCCACGCATTTTCGCCGAGAAAACGGTCTGGAGCTAGCTTGATGCAAGTGCTTGATGTACCCAATAAGTTCAATTATATCCATATGTCGACGGAATCGGTCTGATAATGCTAATTAATTGCCAGGTTTTTGTTGAGAAATCTGGTATGAGCTGGCTTGTTGCGACGACAGCGCATAAGTTAAAATCGATCCGTATCTCGACGAAAACTGTCATATAATTTTGTTACAAATCAATTGCCTCAATTACTTCGTTGAGAAAACAAGTGAGCAAGCTTGACGCGATGCCAGTACACAGCATGAGTAAATTCGATCCGTATCTCGACGGAAACTCGTACTTAACTTCTCTGTGCTAGCGATGCCTGAAGCCAGCTCACTCCCGTTTTTTCAACGATAATACGTGGCAACAAATTCTAATTTTTGGCAGATAACTAGCAATTAATTATGCGACGGTTTCCAACAATCGACTTTAACGTATGTGACTGCTGGCGACGCGTTAAGCCAGCTCACACCCGTATTCTCAGCAAAAATAATGTGGCAATAAATTCGAAATGGTTGCAGTAATAAATTATTAGACACCCTGTTAAGCTGAGGATTGAGTTTGACGTGTATTTTTACCAATTAATTAGCTATAAATAGGCGCGTATCCAAGAGGAAAATTTGCCTCCCCCCCCAAAAAAAACCGTAACCATTAATTTTAACTTGTCACGAAACTTCCAAGCAATATTTTCGGATAATCATTCAAACGAATAAAATCGTATCGCGGAATGAGCTGAGTTTAGCCCGCGTCATTCTACATAATCTGCAATACGACACATTCGACCAAAACATTTTTAATAAAAAAATCTTAATTTGTCGAGCACACGCCACTCTGTGGGGCATTTATATAGTATTCCTTGGATAAGGAAATATAACTAGGTGGTAGAATTTGATGACTGAATTGACCTAAAACATCGCCAAAAATGATCAATAAAAAACTTAAAATGTTTTTAAAATACCCTAAAAGCAAAGAAAAATGAAGTAAAATGTTTTATCAAAACAAATTCAGATGCGTAACTCAAGCAGATGGATATGTTGCGGATGTAATCGCAGTGGCGGTTCGAGGGGGGCATGCCCCCCCCCTCCACAGAAGAGGCCTAGAGAAAAAAATGTTATATGGTGGAAAATGGAAGAATAAAAATGAGAAACACTAGAAAAATTGTAGAAGCGTCAAAAATCTATCGATAAACCAACCGCGCGTTCTGTCCTTAGCCTTTTAGTTTACGAATGGGAATCCTGATTCTCGATGTATTTTAGCTCAGTGGTACGTATGGAAAATGACTTCGACTGTTCTCCAGATATGTGTGACAGCTCATATCCGTCTTATTCCGCTTGACGAGCGCTGCTACGGCGACATCCACATATTGGAGGGTGGCCGACTCGCTCGGGTGTGAGCTGTGATCGTGGACCGCTGTGACATTTCGCGCAATTAGTGTGCCCGAAACAAGAATAGGGTATGGATCGCTTACGTGCGCTTGGAGTCGGCGCGGTAATCAGTTGCGGATCAAGGGGGCGGGGCGGCTCCCCCCCCCCCAACAAAAGGCCTGGAGTTTTCGTTTGTTACCTTCTATTTGGCAAAGTTGATTGAAATATTTATATTAGAATTATGTAATTATATAAAAAAATAATATTGTATAGTACCATATATACAATACTAAAATAATATACAATATAATAGCAAATGTTTATTATTTAACAAACAAATCTACGATGCCCCCCTACAAAATGATCGGCTGGATCAGTCTCTGGCGATAATAAGTACTCAAGAAAGGAAAGGAATTATCTAAAATGAATAAGAAGGAAAGAGAAAGAAATCTAATAAAAGATATATAGAAGAGGCTCAACATGTATTTTGTTCAATCCTGTCGATTTTTTTTTCAGTCTAGGCAATAATGTTTGTATGTAAGTGAATGTTTAATTTGTAAATTGATAGTATGCATTTTTATTTTAAATTAATCTGTGCACATCTGTACCATAGAATGGAAAATTTAATACCCTAATCCATCATTTTGCAGCTTTAAATTCAACGATTTTAATAATAAATTATTACTATTACTTTCTTGATAACCGCTTACACAGTAGATAGTTTTTTTCTGGCAGAAAAACTCTTATTGCCGGGCCCTGATAACAAAAGAGCGGATAAATCCAGTTACTAAAGGCTGTAGTAGGATAAGGGGGTAAATGCCCCCAAGATTAATTCAATTTTGAACAGAGTTTTTTAGTGTTATTTTGAAAGTAATTTTCTCAAAATCCCAGAATGGAAGCCTGATCATTTTGTAAGATATAAGATAAAATACGAATTTTCAGCATTTGATTTTTTTTATTCCATTACTCGGATATAAAATTCTGAAAAAATTGAGAGACATAGTTGACACACACACACACACGCACGTATCTTGGAAAACTTTTTCTACATTTTATATCGGGGTGACAACTTCAAAACATTCATGCAAATCGGTATTAAGGTGTACTTTACTACTGATTTTTATTTTTTTCAGATTTTTCTTATTTGTGTGTCATATTGATAAAAATTAATAACACTGGTTTTCATCATTTATACACATAACTCATAATAAGTTAATAACTTTTCTATGAAAAATACTTCTCAGGATGAAAACCACATAATTTTACCATACAAAAATATTGCACCTGATTTTTTGGTGCCAAATTCAAATTTTTCAAAATTAAAATATTGTAAAACAATCATTTTTGTCGTATTTTGTGACCTCTTTTTGAAACTTAGTGATGTATTTGCTACCATCATGAAACAGCACATGGATTTGCATGTATTGAAAATGAGGGCTAGAAAAAAACAAAGAAGTAAAGAATTGTCCCATATTTCTTCAGAATATATCTGAAATACTAGGAGAGACATTTAAAAAATTTTGGTGTAGAAATATACGAAAAAAAGAGCTTGAGAATGGGGAGAATACACAAGGAGTCGAAATGATGCTGCCCATGCATTCTAGGTAAATTCTATAATTTTTCATGAAATATATTTTTTACATGTTTCAATTTTTGACCTACTGTAAATAAATGAAAATGATTGAAAGTTACAAAATTACAAAATTCTATCTTCAAAAACAAAGAAGTTACAGGGACATGAAGATCGCTCAGAGTTGAAATGAAATGTATGTAAAGTCAACTTGTTTTTAATTTAATGTATACTTTTTCTATGCATTCCTACATTTATTGATCTTGAAAGAAACTGTTTTAGGCGCCTGAAACAGGAGAGCCTAAAAATTTAAAGTAATGTTGTTATCCTGTAGAATGCTTTTTTATTTATTAAAAGTTTCTTTTGGTTCTGAGTGTAGTGATGCTGAATGCATGAATCATGAATCACATGGCTACTATTTCACGTTGTTGCAGCTCTATGTGACATGGTGTGATCCAACTACCTTAAACGAAGTAACAAAACCACGATATGGATCTGTTTTTCCTTGGCCACTGAATCATATACAATGTTGGCAGAAGAGAACGCAAGTTCTCAAAAAGCTGTCAATTCTTGGATGGGCCCAAAAATCCCTAGATGAGGTAATTACTAGAGAAGTGACTGTAAATTACTATAAATTTTATAATTGATTGTTGAGAGAGTTAATGTAAGATTGAACTGCTGACACATTTGTTTATTTATATAATATTTTTTAAATGATTTTATCAGTAAACAAATTGGTGCACTTTTAGGTTTACAGTGAGATAGAATCTTGTTGCAATGCATTATCTCAACGACTTGAAGATCAAAAGTATTTTTTTGGTGATCGGTAAGTAGTATAAACTTTTATGTATTTAGTGTGTTGAAAATTCATGATGAAAATAAATATATATCGGTCTTACAAATATAATTTCCATGAAAATCTCCCATATGAACACACACATCATGGTAATGAGTTTGCGTTATTTCAATAAATTATTTGGTACCAGTAACAACTTTTAATCAAATTTTAATCTAGTTTCAATCAAATGACCGTCATTAGAATTTATTTTTATATAACACAAGATCATTTATCTTGCAATAATGTTTTCTCTTAAGTTAATGTTTATTTTCTTCATAAAATATCTGTGTTAATGTAATTTTTATCTTCTTCAGGCCTACTGAATTAGATGGCCTGGTTTTTGGCCATCTTTTTACTATATTGACCACTCCTCTACCTAACAACAGATTTGCAGGAATCGTCAGAGGTTACTCCAACTTAATTGAGCTGTGCAAGACTGTTGAAAGAATGTATTTTGATCGCAGTGTACCAGAGCCAAGTACATAAATATTCATGCCTGCCTGTAGTATATGCAATAGCATTACGCAGTGACCAGAAGTTTGCATTTTTAACTTCCTTTTTTTTTAGTAACACTTGGTAACTGCATAAGGAAGGAACTTCTTTCCAAAAGTGTTTTTGAGTGACTGTCTTTCTTAGTGACTAAATGTGTTGTACAGTTTGATTTTTGGATACGTGCTATAAAATTGCTTGTGCTAGTACAGTGCAATATAGCTCTCCCTAGAAAAGACAGCCACCCTTATGCTTTCAAGGTAGCTAAATAAATCATGTGTCTGTGTATATACATGTATATATATGGGGGTGTTTTTATACGCTCGCATACACACATACGTACATATACATACATGTTACAAAAGAGGTTTTAAAAGTATATTTTTCAACATATCTAATTTTGAATAATGACTTTTTGCTAGAAGTGCTGAAACAAGGTGCATTTTAATATGTGAGCAAAACATCAGTGTACTTTCTTATTTCTCCATTGATGGTTTTGCTATGGCTATGATTATCTACTTCATTTGGTGGATAAACTTGGAAAAACACACACACATACACAAGTTACTAGGGCTAGAAGTGGTGTCCGATGGAGTATATTGGCAATAAAATATCTTTACTGTTACTAAAAAATCCCAATTACAAGCATAACTCTTTGACTTGAAGAGGTATTATATATAGCTCATAGAATTTTTATCAGGAACAATATTGTTAAAAAGTTTAATAACAAAGTATGCTCAATATGATTTGGTTGATGATCTGATCATCCAACAGACCATGATCAATTATTGTAGTCTTGTTTGGCAAAATAATGTAATGGGAACTGTGTTTTCAGCTCATTTGTGAGGCATATGACATACTTAATGTATCTTCAGACAAATTTGTTTGTATTGCTGAACACTGAAATACCTGAACACTTGACAAAGAATCCATTGTCTAACCTCAAATTGGATTCCTTGGCTCTATTTGATGAGCGAAAGTGAAACATAATAAGTCTGTCATAGATATGCAATCTTTAGTCATTCCTCAACTCCCTTAATGTGGATCTGGTGGACAATGTTTGGAGAATTAATTTTGCAGAGGCACTAGTTGGGAGTCTCTCTTGTTCTACAATCAGAATGTAGTGGGTTACCATGCTGTGCTTTCTCATGGACACTCTTAACCATTGTTGAATTTTCTTAGTGAAGCTTTTGCCCATGAGCTTCAACTGAAATCATCCAATTCAGATCCACTTGTGTGGGAATCAGCATTTAGCTAGCAAGAGCTTTGGCTAGTACCGTTCTCCTACTCTTGTGGAGAGGTCTACTGCTGTGATTAACAGTTATGTCAAAAGATTAGGTGAGCTGGAACTAGATAGCATTGCAGCTACAATTTGCTGTTGGTGATGTATTTGTGATGAGCAGTGCTTTTCCTGAGAAGCACAAGGAAGTGACATTTCTAAATCTTTTGTACATCTAGCTTTTTGTTTTATGTTGATATTTTATAGAAATTTTTACTTGTGCATGAATTCCCCAATGATGTCTTTTGTGAATACATAGTTATTGCATTGTGATCATATGGTTATGAATGGTGTGCCTGTGAGTTGGTCTTTGCATTCTTGAACAATGAAAGTAATTTAGTACCGACAGGCAATATTTCAAAACTCCCAGTTGTTCCTTTCTATAAGTCAAATTATTCTAGCTTTCATTTGATTAAAAAGCAGATGCTTTCCATACATTTGTATTGACAAAACACTGGTTAAATGTTCACAGTGAGTGCATTAAATTGAAATTATTATTAATGCATATTATAACAGCTTTTCTCAGGCATTTTTGGGATGAAATATTTACTACAAATATTTTATTTTACATTTTCTATTATTCTGATAATCCCACCAATGAAATGCATATAGTATCTGAAGGGGCTGTCAACTTGTCATAACATCTCATCTCAGATACTTGTCAGAGATTTTCGTGTGAATCTGTATAGAATGAGTATGGGGGATCAACCCATCGCTGTCCTAAGGATGGTAATAAGGATGTGATGGAGAAGGAAGGATCGCATGAGCTCCATATCCGATTGCTCGTGATACTGATTTGTCATCCACCTGGAGTCATTCAGGAGAAATAACGAAAATGACCTATCTAAGCAGCCAACCTCCAGAAATCTCATCAAGGTAGTGGTTTGCATCAATCCAGTTCTTTAGATGGTGTCAAAATCCTTCCAGGGCTTTAGCCAAGGATCTTTTGATCTATGAAGCTTCAGTTACACACTTGCATCTACAATTGAAGGTGGTAACTAAAATTTTTGTCACTATTGTAGTGGGATTTGTATGCGGGTTTTGCAACCTTGCATACTATATCACTATGCTAAGTGCATCTATAATGAATGTGTAAATGAGGCCTCCATTAATTTCTTAATTATATTTCGTCCTTTGTCAAAAACCAGTCTGGTCATAAAGGAAATTATTAATGTGGGATTGTAAATAAAGTCTAAAGAAAAATAAGATCTAGATTATGTGTTTGGCTTCATGTATGCCTGATCAGAATATTGGATGTGATCTCACCTTCGGTCCAAAATTTTAATTTAAAACAAAATTATTGGATGATATATTATTAATGAATAATATGCAATTACACTGATAAAGCTAAACATTCCATAGTTGAAGTTCATTTATGTAAGATATACAAATACATAGCACACGACACTTCTCATGAAATGATAAATATGAAAATATTACTTCATTAAATAAAATGGAAGTAGGCAAAAGAGAAAAGGTTGTTTTTCAGTAAAAAATACGTTTTTATGCAAATTATGTGTGTTCTGTGCAGAACACTTGAGCAGATAATTCAATGACTTGCTGATGTTCAGTAATTTGCAGTAATTGGGCTGCAAATTGTTACTTATAATGCTTTTATAAAGCAACTGAAGATGCTCTGCTCAACAGCACCTTGTTTCAGAAATACCAGTCAAACACAAGAATTGATGCAAAAGCATGTTTCAGAGCAGTATTATTAAATTTCACAAGAAAAACAATACCTACTGCCACATGCCAGTGCCTAGCAAAGACAATGTTGTGAGTCTGTTCTGTAGTTGAAATTTTATCGGATGTTCATTAAAATGTTATGATTGGTTGACTATTGTTTATTATTCAATTATAGTAATCTTTAATTTCCTCATTAATTAAAAATCCTGTTCCTTGTAGTTTTATTGATTAATTCAATAGAAAGTGTACAAGTATAGAAAAAAGTGAGTAAAGTTTTTATGTTCTTACCTACTATGTATATATGAAGTACAGAGAAAGTATTGTAATGCTGTAGCTTTTGACAGAAAAGTCTGTTATTGACCCCTAATGTGGAAAAAGTGGATCATTCTTGCTACTATATGTAGAACAATTACTTCTAATATGTTGTCTAATCTGAATCCTCATTATGTGGGTTTTTGACACATTAATTTACGGCAAAATGTCTTTCTGTACAACGTTAATGTCTAAACGATTCAGACCATTTTCTCCAGAATTGGTATTTATTCGACCGATGAAGCCGAACTCAGGACTTCGAAATTGATACGGATATTTTGATTTTAGGGGCACTTAATGCCTCGTCAACATTTTAAAAATATTCTCATGGGCTCTAAAATGTTTCTTTGGTGTTTTCTCGATAGAGCAAAATAGGAATAAAATGGTGTCTTACTACAACTACAATATTGAAGTTATTTATTCCTAATGTAATCTGTTTTCAGAATTAGATCTTTAAATAATCTGTTGTAAATGTTTTTGAAAATTTGATTCATTTAGTCAACAGTAAAAACTGCGTGGCCTACGAGAGTGTGTCTCTGGTTGGCCACATAAAAACTGTATGTGACATTTGGGAGAGAAGTACCATCTGCGCATGTTTTCTTGAGCTCCAGAATCCCTTTCCAACATTTTAACTATAAATAGTTGAAAGATGAATAAACATTGAAAATAAAATAAAGAAAAATTAAAGAAATATTAAATAATTGTGTGTTTTTTTACGAGGGCAGGGAAAAATCTTCCAAAGACTGCGGGGCCCACACGCCGCAGGGTGTGGGATACAGAGCTAGCCTGTGTCTACCCCACACATTAACGTCTCTATCCTCCGATTCCCTTCCCACGGAACCGCCGTTAGGCGTTGCATCAGGGAAGTGCAGAGCGGCTTATCGCTCGAAGCCAACTGACGTTACGAGATACTTCTTCGCAGTCGTTCTTCTACCCGAAGCTTTTTCAAAACTTGCGGCATTGGTGGCCACTGCACTCCAATTCTTTTGAGGCACCAGCATCCTAGTGGCTATGGTATCAGGAGTCACTACCTGCAGGAGGAGTCGGAGTTCTTCCCCTCTCCTCAATGCAGAAAATAGTATCTCCTGATAGAAAGAAACGTTTGCGTTGAAATTTGAATTTTGAAGTTTTCACTTCGTGGTGTTAATATATTTTGTTTTATCTCTGTATTGATAAAATCGATCATTGTGAAGACATTTGACTTATCACATATAGAGAACTTCTGATATAGTGAACCAGAAATGTAACTGTAATTGCATTGAGATTGTTAAAGTGATGGAAAGACGTAATAATAAATACATAAAAAGTAATAAAAAAAATAAAATACGTATCGTATGTTGGTAATGCGCCTTTTCGATTCAGTGCCATAGAATATAATTTAGAAATTCAAATTTCCCTTCAAATGCTTTAGTTCGCGTCAAATTGTAAGCCAGGCAACACTGATATATAACGTCACGCTTATGGGAATTTAACATTGTGAAACACGAGCCATTCTTGAATCATATGCATCGACATTACGAGCACTCCGTTATTCTCTGTGCGGTTTAGTAACGCAACGATACATAGAAAGCGCCACAACTCTAAGCACGGCCTTAGGGAATCGGAGGTGAATACAATTTTCCGTCTTCATTTAAATATTAGGGTTGTTGAATATGTAGAAGTTCAGTCAATTTTTAACTGTATGGCCACTAAGTATAGTTTGGGAATTTATTTTGAAAGTTATAAGGTTCATTGATTCAACATATGCATGCGAAGAGTGCGGTTTTTTGCCGTGAAAAAAAAATTCTGTTGCATCTCGGGATGTGATGGCGTGCGATTCTTGCAGTGCCTATCTTCGAAATGATTTTGTGTCGTTACGCATATGAGTTTGGGTGAGAATTTGAACCACAATGTTTTGTAGTGGGTTTTTTAAAACTGTCGGTCCTGCTACTTGTGAACTGGGGACGACTTATCTTCTTCCACGAGAAAGTAAGAATATCTTCCAATTTTTTGCGATTTTTACCTTTATATTTGAATTTTGGTATATAAATTGTCTTTAATTATTATCTTTTTATCATTCAAAGGATTTGAATTTTTTGACAATCGCCTGTTCTGTTGTTTGAGTTTTTAAACTGACATCTCGAAAAAACAATTTTACCGATTATTATCTGCTAACTGCTAATAACGTTTCGGAGGTGCATTCTTTTTTCCATCTTCAGATTCTAACCATACAAAAAACTTATATCAGAATAATATATAATCAAATATTACACTAAGAACGATTACAAACTTTCCAGCTAAATTGAATGGTACACATACATACCGACTACATTTTTATAAAATATTTGCACTGAATAACACATTCACAAATATATGCAATAAAAGACACTTAAAGCAAATGCCAGATTGCGAATAAGACCTTAAGTAAACATACCTTACAAGCCCAAAGGCCGCTTCGTATGAACCCCGTTTTGATTACGCGGCTTTCATGATAAAAATATGTTTTAAATTTTATATTTAGTAAAGATTAGGAGTGTTCAATATTTATTTCTCAGGTATTAGAGGGAATTCACTGTAAAATGTAATACAATTTCTTTCAGTTCACTCCCTTTTGAAGACAAACAGGAAATAAAGGGACCTGGAAGGCGTACTTCTAGTTCTCAAAATTGTAAAATCAGAAAAAGTGCATGTACGCAAAAATTCAAGTATGCTTTTCTTTATAGTAAATGCAGGTGGTAATGCGGGTGTGATTCGAAAGCAGATTTGTTTTGCTTTTCCGATATTTCATTAGGAAGTTACAATACGTGGCGATGACTGGCTTTAAAGCATAAAGAGTCTCATATTTTATTTATATTTAAAGAATTTAAACAACATAATAGAAAGCTCGAAGAAACTTGAAACTTCTGGAACCCACATAAAGGCAGTTTATATTAGTATTAGTAGGAACTTCCAGTATAACAGAATACTATATAAATTGCATTTGTTCAAATTACAATCTCGTCATTTGATGGAGATGCAATCCAATCTTTGAGAACCACCAGCCGCCACTGCGTGAGATTTGATTCGTGCTTCTGCATCCATCCTGGCCCGCGGTTTGGACATGACTCGTTGGAGTCGCAGCAGGCTCTAATGGACACCCAGCAGTTAGTGTTGCATGTTTCGGCATCCAAATAGCCGAAATTAGAAGGCAGTTTACAAGAGGAACTCTTCCTCTCACCCATAAGGTTCGCAACAAATTACACCGAAAAATGTGGAAAATCAAAACACACTTCAAAGAATTTCTCGCTGGGGTGGTCGGCGAGCGAGTTTTCTCGAACACATTTCTGCCGTTTTACTTTTTACCTCGCAGCCGCAGGTGCTAAATAGTTAGTAAATACTGAACATAACAGACTGGGTGAGGTTGTAAGATTGAGTTGTAGGAGGAGTGATAACGAACAAGTTTATTATTTTTTTCTTTGAACGGAAATGAACTATAAAAAAAATCGTGCTGGAAATTGTCCAGACTTGTAAGACACCAGTGTGTAATGAATATGAAAATAAAAAATTGAAAGAAGAAACTTCAAGGAATGAGATTAATTCATTATTTTTTAATTCGTTTCTTCTGTATGAAAAATTTATTACTTGTGAATTCGTTTATAAATTATTTCATCATTCACCTAATTCATATTTCAACTAGTTACAGAGATACCGGCGATCAAGAAAACTTGCACAAATTGTATTTCTCCCCTATACGTTATATACAGTTTTTAACTTCTTATTTACGTGAAATAAATACTTACATACAATCAGTGGCGGCTGGTATATTTAATTATGGGGGGGGGGCTGCATGCAAAAATAGAATGAATTGAGATATGTTCAGTGTCGGTGTAGGTCTACCGCGAGCATTTATATCGCACTTCTTGAAGTGTTAAGCTTCTAAATTTCAGTTTTTAAATATTGAACCGAATTACTAACTTTCATAACTTTCTCTCTACTCCGTAGCGAGAAAGTTAAAAAACATCAGAAAAATGCAATATACAACACCTTATCTATATCATATTTCAAAGCTTTAAAAATCATGTAAACGTCGCATAAAACTGAGGAAGATACTGTCTCTCTAGCAGCCCCTAGAGTCCCAGTCTTGAGACACATAAACAATGGGGGAAGCGAAATCAACTACGCCCATACTTCGCTGCAAGCACCAATCCCTCAGAAGAGCACGGCAGAAGCTTTTCGCAAGAAGCACACGCACCAGTAATGGGCTATATTAGTAATGTAATTGAATGTAATACTATTTCGCATATTTTATTGTAATATCAAAGAGAATATAAATAATTCTGACAAGGACTGGGAGACTGCAGCCCACCCCCATCAGCCTTCACTGCATACATTGCAATCTTGTATCATTTCTGGCAATTCGAACTCGCAATACAAAGGATTTAGGTGACAAAAACAAGGATTTCACTGGTTAAAATTAAACGCGATACAATAAAAACTTCAACTCGCAGCTGATCTCGTAGCTAACTCAACCGTCAAGAACCTAGATTTTTGTCCCATGAAGGCACTACGAGATATCGAATGATCTATTTCTAGAATGCGGACACTGTCTCACCAGCCTCTCCACATTTCCCGCAACAATGATGACAGGACTCTATGTGACACGCATCTCTCAATGTAATTTATCGCATTAAAATATTTCCTCTTCTGGCCGCTGTGTAATATGGTGGACTACTACTATACAAGAGAAGTAAACGCTGAAAATTTCCTCCGAAAAGCATACTAGTAGGTCAGCACCGGATCTCACCAACTACTGTGGGAGAAACATCACAACTCCGCAATAAAACATTCACTATACCAACACGACAAATGACTAAAAAGCTCAAACTGAGGTTCGCGTTCCACTAGGGAACCGCGAAACGATTTCACTGGCCTACAAACAAACTTGTTTTCTGTAACATGAAAAAACTACACTGTGGAATGTTAATTTGCTTCTCAATCCAGATCCAATTTAAGAATTTCAGTATCGGCCTAGGTTTTTATGCGATGACGATTATAGTAATTGCGTACGTCTCACTATATATTATACATTTGGATAAAGTACACACTCTAATAACAACAGTTTCACATATATACAAAAATACAGAAATTATACAATACGAAAAGTGAGGACAAGGCTTGGAATGTTAACGAAGGCGCTGCTTGGAAGACAAAAACGAAAGACGAAGACAAAGGACGAAGACGAAAAACAAAGACGAAAGGCAAAGACGAAACACAAAGTCGAACGATGAAACGAAAGACAAAGGCGAAACACAGATACCAAAAAGGAGGACGAAACACGAAAACGAAAAACAAAGACGAAAAACGAAGACGAAACACGAAGACGAATCACGAAGACGAAACACGAAGACAAAAGACGAAGACGAAAGACTATGTCGAAAGACAAAGACGAAACACGAACACCAAAGGCGAAAAACTTAAAAGAAACACGCAAATGAAAGACGAAAGACAAAGACGACAGACGAAGAAGAGTAACAAAGACGAAAGACGAAAAAAAATTCAAACACAAAAGACCAAGACAAAAAACGAAGACGAAAGACGAAGACAAACAACAAAGACGAAAGACAGACAAAAGACGAGAACGAATAAGGAAGACATAAGACGAAGACATAAAACGGAACACGAAAAACGAAGACGAAAGACGAGAGCGAAAAACAAAGACGAAAGACGAGGGCGATAAACGAAGACAAAAGACGATGAAAAAAGACTATATCGACAGACGAAGACGAAACCTGAAGCTAAAAGACGATGACGAAAGACGAAATACGAAGACGAAATACGAAGACGAAACACGAAAACGAAAGACGAAGACGGAAGGCAAAGACGAAAGACGATGAAGAAATACGGACAAACGACGATAACAAAAGGCAAAGACAATTACAAAACACGACAACGAAAGACCAAAGACGACAGATGAAAGATGAAGACGAAAGACGAAAACAATGACGAAAGGGAAAGACGATGACGAAAGACAAAGACGAAAGAGGAAGACGAAAAACGAAAGACGAAGAGAAAATACAGACAAAAGAGGAAGACGATAGACGAAGACGAAAGACTATGACGAAAAACGAAGACGAAAGACGAAGACGAAAGACGAAGAAGAAAGACGAAGACGAAAGGCGAAGACGAAAGACGAAGCTTAAGACGAAGACGAAAG
>BOPP01000470.1:0-33727 GCA_017312745.1 Gryllus bimaculatus
CCAACACGGAAAAGGGAAGGAGGGAATGCAACTTGGCCAAAAGGATTAAATGATACTTAGCCCTTCGGCAAAGTTGGCAGGTTTGCCCGGTGTTCCCCCCCTCGTGGGGACCGAAGGCAAATCTCCGATCCAAAATAGTAAAATAATGGAAATGCCGAGAGAAATTGTGAGAAGCCGCGGGAGGTTTAGCCGGCCGGGTAGAAGGCGGACATGCTTTCAGGGGCGGGCGCGGAAGGCTTCTTGTCCGCTCCCGCTGCCGGAAATTTCTCTGGCCAGCAATGGTGCGTTGCCTGCCGCGCTGACGGAAGCGGCGGGCCGGCGCTGGCGGGCGCAGAGGCAGCGAAGAGGCGAAGGGGCGGGGGCGGTGGCGGGGAGGGGGCGGGGATACGGGGCGGGCTGGTCGGACCCGCCGAGGCGCTGGCCCGGGAAGGCACAGCGAGCGGCGCCCTCCCCGGCACGCCGCGCCAAGCTGTACTGTGGGACCGAGTGCCTAGAAACGTAGGCGGAAGCCCATTTTCCAACTTTCTCGAAAATAAACCTTCATATATCCCAGCAACACTTTCTCTGCGGCCTTTCAACGCGTTACAAACCTTAACATCTTTTTTCATACGTATTTCAATGGTTGGCGAAGCGCTTATGTGTAATTTCCATGTCAGGCCCTGTTACATATTTATTATATGAAGCAAATGTTCATATCACCAAGCACGTTTCTTTGAATACAACTTAATTGTTGGGGAATTTCAATAGATACTTTCTGTAAGATAGGTATTGTGTATGTTAGCTTTGGTTGTGTCATTATGTAACTGCAATATATACAAGTAGGAAATAATCTGTTTCATATGAAATAACTTTTTTTTAATTATGGAACGATTGCATTTTATATTAGATCTTATCTATTTTACGAGCATCCATGAAGCAAACATGCTTCACACACCAGAGAAGCAGAGTCTGCTTCACAGTTGGTCGTAAATATATAATATCTTATAATAATTGAGTTTAATCAGTTGCGCATACTAGGGTGGAGGGAACTCATAGCGCAAAGCTCATGTCACATATTGTTTACTAATTTTCTCTAGTAACGAAAGTCGTTAAATATCGCAACTAAATGCTTTGTAAATAGGTATAAAAAACAAATAAAAAATAATATGAAAACATAAAGTCGGCTGGACAATACACCTACAGTATTTACCAAAGGTCCCCATAGAAAATCCTAATTGCATCATTCAGTTTAATAAATTTTATTCTAGCTACTAGAAATATATAGATCTAATCATTAAAGAGGTTCCTAATGATTACATCTAGTTTCTAATGTTCACCAGAAAAGGATAATTGTTTCTCAAACAGGAAAATCCACACTAGTCATGTAGGAAGCAAGCACATGATCTTTTTTGGACTTCGAAGGAACAATTTATATTGCTTGGAATGATTGGTCGAGAATAGTGGAGTAACAACAAATATTTCATATTTTGTTCACATAATTCTTCTGGCCCTTTACTCTGGTGAATGTGGAGATAATCTCAAAGACATATTGCCTATTTTTCCTATTTTTGCACGAACACATTGGAATGAAATCAAATGATATTATGTGACATAAAATATGTTTAAAGTATGAGAAATCATAACGATTTCTTTTTGGGTTCATTATTACTGTAATAATCTATAATTCGGAAGGGTTAAAAACCACAATAAATTTACAAACTTCACACGTTATGCTTTCGTAATAGTGGGGTTATCTGCAGGTTGCAGGTCAGAAATGTAAACGTCGTCTGGGGATTATTCTCGTACCATACCGCTTTATTCTAACCAAAAGAACTTAAATGTCATCATAGATTTTGGCGGGTATAAGCTTTAGGTTTTTGTTTCATGAGTGGAATGTTCTTGAAGAGAACATGGTAGTAGAACTTATTTATGTTTTATTTTTACCATTTTAAATAAATCATACTCTCATCTACTTCCATGTCTTTCCTACACAGGACAGATTGTGTCTATTGTAAAGAACTGAAGCCATGCATTCAAAACTAAAATTCAGATTTAAAAACCAATATTAAATATAAAAACAGGCATCTAAAATATTTGAAAACTTTGCCTTAGTTCGTTCAATATGGGTTTTAGAATACACGCCTGGTGATTTTTATAGAGCACTTTTTCTAATTGTTTATTTTTTATTACATTTCATTTTCAAGATGATGATATCTTCTAAATGGATTAAGATGTTTACAAAGCAGAAGATGGCAATCAATAAGTTTATTCGAAAAATGTATACCCAATTTTAGTGAAAACCATCTCTTTACATTTATATATGGAAAAGAATGTTTAGGGTTTTCGAATAATATAATTCTATAATTCTGTATTCTACGTTATCAAACAGAATGAGAAATGCAGGCAATAGAAGGAAAAATAAATAAAGATGCTGTGGGCACTACCAAAATTCTGAAAGGCAAATACGTTTAACACATCATACGTTGACCCACTCATTGTTTTGATAGATTGCCGGATAAGATAAATAGTTTGCCGTTCGGTAGATTGCCGCGATTTGAAAATAAGCAAAACACGTAACAGAAAAAGAGGTCTGGCAAGTTGACGCGACGGAGCGACGCTTAGTAATCTACTATAGATAAAGACAAAGGAAAGTCAAGTTCGCTATTGCATACAGGAAATAACATAAGTAAATTCCTAATCTCGCAAGTGTTTCCTACCTAATAAGAATAGCACAATACATATTGCTAAAGTCCGTGTGAGCCAGTAAATTAATATTTCAAGTTCAATTACGTAATCTCAATAAGACAAAGGAAACCATTGAGGTGTGAACAATACTTTCATGAACTTTCTTTGTACGGAAATGTGTAAGATATGTTTCTCATCCATATTATGCGGGCGGCGTTGGTGTAACGGTTAGCGTACTGGGCTGTTGTACCCAAGTTGGCGGGTTCAAACCCGGTCGAAGCCGTGGATTTTTAAGGGCGAAAAAATCCTTCATACGCCTTCCTTCGGAGGGGAAGTAAGTTTACTTGCATCTAAAAGATCCTCAAGCCTAAATGACGCCTCTGAGCTAAATTCAAATCGCCGGTTTCTCGCCCAAGATATGCCTCCTTTCTCCGCTAGTTGGTAAAAGGAGCGTAGCGAAATTTGCGTGGTCAGACGGAAGAGCAGGCCTAATGGCCTGAGTCTCGCCACGTAAAATAAGGCATTCAATTAATATGTTTATGTATGTACTACTTATGAATTAATGATGATAATAATATATCATAAAAATAATATCAACGAGTAGTATAATTTGGTATCTACAAAATGATATTAGAAACATATAATTATGTGCAAACAACTATTTATTCTTTCAAAATTATAAAGAAAAAATCAATTTTTTTATACTAATGAAAACAATAAATTGTGTTAAATGAGGAATATGCCTCTTGAAAAAGCATGGACGTCATCGGAAGCATATATCGCTCATCCTATGGAACAATAACTTCTAAATTATCCGAAATAATAGGTCAGAACTATTGCAGAAACGTATTGCATCCGCGGAAATATCTACTTAATTATTATTTTGTTCTGATCTGCATGGGAAAAGTTACGCCGTTGAAATGACGCGCCTTGGTAACTTGGTTTGAGAACAAAAATGCATCATTTGATTGTGTGCTATTAGTACTCTCCAATTCTCGGTAGAACTATGTCACAAAATTCATGTACAGTCGTAATCCACATTAAATTTAATGTAATTTCTGGCAGTGTACGTGGCCCGATTTAAATAAGGCAAGACTAGCGTATCCGTGCGAGAACTACCCCATGTTAATTCCCACCCTTTGCCTATCCGTTCCATTAAGAAAGAAACTTGTCAATGAAACATGTTTATTGGTTCAAAATGTATAAATGTAACTTCGTACTTACAGAATATCATACAAAAATAAACACAATGCAATTAATGTTGAAATATAAGTTTATTCAGCATTATATAGATGTTCTTTTAACAATTCACACTTCCTTATAACATTTGAAGTCATTATTCAATCTTCCTTCACAACTTTTCGCTTTCCTTGATAGTCACAAAAATATAAAAGGCTTTTACTATTGAGAGAGACAAGGAATGTTTTCCATGCAAAAATAGAGCAAATACAACCTCAAATACTCTTTGCAATATTACTTAATTTTCGTGAATTATGAATGTTATGTTATGTTATGAATGAATGAATGAATGTTATGAATGTTAATATGTTATGAGGAACAGATGGGGTTTTGGTGAAGCAAGCGCCAGCTTGCTGGTGTGTGAAAATTGAAACATTATTTGTATACTAAGAAGTACTGAGTTATTTGCTGAGTTCTTACGCACCTCAAGAAAAGCAATTCCGAGCCAAAAATAATAAAACTAATATTATCACCTTTGAGTTATAAATACCATTTGTTACCATTAGAAACAAGGCTTAGACATCACTTCGGTACATGGGAATGTTGCTCAAACGTTTTTTACGTGTTGAACATCTTAATAGTTGTACTATTGTTGCTGCGAGAGCGAATCTTCAATTAATAATTATGCAAATAAACCTCGTCAGTCTGAGCAAACCACAGTGTACACAGAAAGCGGAAATAGTATAAGATAGAGGAATCTACGCCTACGCGTGACGTCACAAAGATGGCCACCATCACCATGGGTTGAAGTATAGGTGGCATTGATAATATCGATGAGTGCCTAACTAGCAAAAACTTAATAGAATGTCCAAGAATATCTCGTCCTATAGATTACAGTGTAAGGAACGTTTCTTTGAGGCCAATTTTCGTTTTAAGGCCCTAGAACCCTTTGTTTAGGAGTTATTTAACAATTTAACTGACTGAGTGCTGCGGGTTGCATTTGTCATAAAATTTATATGCATGTTTTCAAAAAATTCTTCATATTTTTAAAATAAAAATGCAATTTGTCATATCTATGTGAAATTCTCTTTCTTTAGTGACCTCATTTATAAAAATCAGTTGCCTGTGATAGCCGCAAAAGGTATGTACTGTCGATACCTAACTGGATCTTGGTAAGAAGTAAAATTTGCCAAAGGCACATGGTACCATGACTATTACTATCGGTACAATGTTAGTAAAATATTGTTATTTCAAATTTTTGCTTCTTCGGTAAAATTCTATTCTACAGTTACATGACTGTTTAATTGGGTGAGCGATATGTATTGGATAGGGTAAACTGGGAATAACAGCAACAGATAAAAAAGCTCCCCCTATTCTCAGTAAAAAAATCCATGACTGAGTCAGATTTTGTTGTAATATATACCATATAGCCTCTATCATATACACTACAATGAAACAGAAATGTGCTAGAAACCAATCATTACAAATTAATAGGGATATCTTTGCGAAATGAATTAATAATTGTTTCGTGTTTTCTGCATCACATTTCAGTTTCGAGGACGTGATAATATATTTCTAGTGGAAGATAGTTCCCAGTATATAATAATATATTTCTATGCTTTCTCCATATTTATTCCGAAATTTAAAAAAAACACTTATAATGAGGGCTTAGTATCTTATTGAAGAATATAGTTTTAAAAATGTAGTGTTGTAGTGCTTTAAACTATATTTTATAATTGAATTCAGCAATTTATTATTTGTTACATCATACTTTCTCGTATCATACTATTTTTAGAAAGAGAAAATTAAGGTAATGAAAAGGATGTTTCGTTAAATCAACGAAGATTCCTTTTTAACATCTATGTACCTTTCGGTGCCAAGAGACGTCCCCTCACCCCGGCTGAAACATACAACTTGAGGTGCAGCCACGGTGGTATACCTACCTGTCCCCTCATCCGACGCGCCGACGTGGTTCGCGAGCCCACTGCGTTGTGCACAGCGTTGCGCATAATGCTGTATCCTAGAAGAAGGGAGTCAGGTCTCTCCTAGACACAGCTGATGCTGCGACGCGTAAGCACTTACGTCGGGCACCTCACTCATCAACCGCTCACATAACAAACCGAGGAAGGAGAAGTAAATATAGATATGATTTGAAGTCGAATGGCGATACATAGTTAAATACATTGTACTCCATAGTAGAGACGGAAAAAAGAAAGAAAACTAGAGGTCTCATTCAGGGCTACCGTTGTTTGGACTTTGGACACAGTAGGAATAACTGTAATTACGAAGTTTCGTGTGTGTTGTGTGCAAACAACCACATTTCAGCAAACTGTCGATCAAAGAAATCAACTCCTACTTGTAAGAAATGCATGGAGAAGCACAGGAGTGACTTTAGGTCAAATGAATGTACATATTAAAGGAATATAGTGGAAAATAACCGTAATTCTAGCTCCAGATCCCGCCAATCACGCACGCGACCACTCAATCATCACTCAACAAACTTTCCGTTCTTGCCGACAACAAACAATATTTCTAATTTCACTCAAAGAATTAGTAATCAAAATCAACCAAGGAGTGCAAATAATATTTATCATCACCAATATCACAATCAGCAAACAATTAATCGATTTAACAATACGGCAACAATAACTTCTTCATTACCAACATCACACAATTTATCACCAATCACGTAGTCATCATTATTAACTCGCCAATTCCAACAGCAATTACAAAGTATTCAAAACTCCATCGCTTCCACAATTAGTAACAGTAACAGAAGATTCACACCATAAAGCATTAACCATTCTCAATTGGGATGCAAATGGCATTGTAAACAAAAAAACGAACTAGAACATTTTCTACAGGCAAAACAGATAGACATCGCATGCATCACCGAGACGCATTTGAGCCCAAGCAAAACATTCACCATACCAGGATTCAAAATCATCAGAGCCGACAAAAACAAAAATTATGAAGGTGGTGTATTAATTTTTATTAAGTTTAGTGTTCAACACCACCAAAACTCCTTGCCAACCTCTCCAGGTATATCGTGCCAATCCAATTACCAGCAGAGATCACAATGTCAAAGCTATGTCGTTATACAATATTCCCAAAGTCTATCCAGTTCCGTTGTCACTCGTGACCAAAATCAGTCTCACACTAGGGGCGCCCCCTCCTCTGCCCGCCACGGGGTTGCGGGGTGCGGAGCGGCGGCATGCCCTCTCCCCTTTGCGCTCCGCCGCGCCCGCTGCCGTGCCTCTCCTCTCTCGCGGGCCGTGTTTTCGGTAGTGGCGGTTTCTTCCTCTAGTTTGATCGCTACTACAATAACAATAATCAAACAATAACTGTAGTCACGACGTATAAACCACATAAATATCAATACTACCTCTATCAATAAATTACTACAATTACCCAATCCTTTTATCTTAGTAGGAGATCTGAATTTAAAGCACTCTGCATGGGGATATCGGACCACAAACCCGGCCGGTGAATACCTAAACAGAATACAAAACGCAATGCAGCTTAAAATACTAACTCCCACAGAACCAACCCATTTCTCATATGATCCAATAAAAACCCACATTTATTTGATATAGCAATAATACATTTCAAAGACCCATCCTACTCCACAGTTCATCATCAATTAGACTCAGGAAATCAAGGAAAATGTTACCAATTGATTGAAGGACTAAATATTAAAAGCAATTCTGTTTGGCAATTCACGAAGAAAATTCGAAGGAAAAATAACAGCATGCCAATCCCACTGTCAACTGATACTAGAAAAAAGTATTTTCTTATGGAGAAAGCCGAAATTCTAGCAGCCCATTTTGCTAGCACATTCATTCACTCCTAATGACTCCATAAAAGATGCCAAATATGATTAAATTTTAAAATTTTCAAACGCTCCTTTTTACAACGTTCCCCACAAAATTAAATTCATTTCTTCATATGAAATTAAACAAATAATCAAAAAATGCCAAAGAAAAATCTTCAGGAGATATCCGAAATTATAGTATTATCCTCAAAAGATTACCAAAAAATGCCATCTCATATTTAAACAATATATACTACTGCATACAAAGAACAGGTTATTTATTCCCAATCATGGAAACACTCAATAATATATCCAATAGCAAAACCAAATAAAAATCAATGACTTGCAGAATATTACAGACAAATAAGTCTTTTACCCATCATATCAAAAATTTTATCAAAATTAATTCTCGTCAGACTAAACAAATACATAAATAAAACGTACTCAATGCCACCTCATCAATTTGGTTTGAAATCCTCACACTCAACGACGCACCAACTATTGAGGCTAACTGCACACATCCACACTCTGCTTTCCAAAAAGGATATCACACTACCACTGTATTTCTAGATGTGTCACAAGCATTTAACAGAATATGGCATCCAGTCCTGTACTTCAAATTAGTCCATATTGGTACGCCAAACTATTTAATTTAAATCATCACAATTCCATATCTAACAGAACTTTCACAGCAACAACAGATGGTCATTGTTCTAACCCCAGACAAATTGACGCTGGGATCCCCCAAGGTTCGCAGCCATCCCCAACTCTCTTTATTCTCTAGCTCCAGCCATTGGTATCAAATAAATACCGCCCAATTCGATGACGACACGGCATTATATATCTCCGGCAATTCATTACAAACTCACCAATTCCAGCTATAACAGCACGTAAATATAATAACAAATTGGGCAAATGGAAAATTAAATTAAATCCCTCAAAATCAGAAGCAAAATCTTCTCATTAAAACCTTTTGCATATCCACCCCCGCTACTTATAAATGTAATGCAATAAATAGGACCACAAAAACAATAAAATTTCTTGGATTCAATTTAGATACTAAACTTAACTGGAAACAACACATTGACATAAAAGCACATCCAATTAAGACCTTTACTAAACTCATACAAATCACTCATTCGCCCAACATTATTACGCATAATTAAAGATGTTGTCATTGCCAACAATGTTTTTTAATTCAAAAGCAGCTTTCGATGGCTTAGCCATCATCATCAGTTGTCTGCTAGATGGAAGCCACAAAACGACTAGTCGACTAGTAATTATTTTAAAAATGCCAAAGATATCCTACCACAACACCTATATTATTACGCATGCCTGATCTGGACCAATGCCGCCAAAACAATCTCAACAAATTGCAAATATTTCAAAACAAATATTTAAGATCAACAACAAGAGCACCATTGTTGATTAGCAATAAACAATTACATCACAATCTAAACATAAATGAAATAGCACACCAAATAGCATTCCTATCAAACAATTTTTACACAAACGTATCCTTTATAAAGGCATCAACTCACTACAGACTCGGAAAAGATCCTAGATACAAAACCACGATTAAGAACAGATTTCCGCTTCATTCTTTTCTTCAGATATTTGAAATTATTGACTAATTCTCCTGATGTGCTTCTTGTTTCCTCTCCCTATATTAGTTAACTATTAGCTAAAGATTAGTATACTATTTTAACCTATATTATGTTAATTGCTGGCGTCAGACAGCACTAATCAAACATTGGCAGCGTGATAAGCCATTTTAAACGTTTTCCATGCATTGTTAGTCAGTAACATGGTCACAATTTAGATTTCTTTACGATTGCGGAATATATTCTCTGAGCGTAATTGCGTCCAACAAGATGACGGAATGGTGACAATTATATATAGTTTTCCCTCTTGTTGATAATCGTCTTATGAAGTTATCTAGGTAAATGTTGATATTCTATGGTTCAAACAAACAAGTAGTTTTTAATCCTTCACTGTTAAATGATCAATCAATAAAAATGCCATTATTCGCAACAGTTGAAAATATTAATTGTTAAAATGTTAATAAATGCCATATTTCTAGAAGTCTAGCTGTGTTCAGCTATCAACGGAATATATTTTTTTAAATATGTTTTTGAGGCTTATTTAGGAAATATCACCCTTGTAGTTTTGCAGTGATTTCATTCTTATATTGGAGATTATTTCGGAGTACCGAACTTGAACAGAACCCAACGATCCGTTGATACGTTCTGTTTCGCCTTACTTCTCAGAAACTAGTAACCCAGATTCAGAACAATATATCCTACATGAGTTACATTAAACCGACATTTATTCCGTTTCCCGAAAATAAAAAGAAGAAAAAAATACTTTTATGTATGGCTTGTGTTTGTTTGGACACATTGTACATATACTACTCGCTGCGTAAGATTTGCATTTCAATTTCCCGAATTAATGTAAACTTTGAGATGAGATGAATAAAAGAAGGTAGCAATTCCGAACTTTTCATTAATAAATATTCATACAAACATATTTTATTGCCTATATTAACTGTATGTTTAATTTCTGCTTTTGTTGTATCCAGTCAGATGAGGGGTTTCTTGTAAAACTTATTGCGCTTATCCAAAATGTCCATAATGTTAAATAACACACTTTTAAGAAATAGAAATTGTTATCTTGGAAAATTCATTTAACTGTTAAATAAACTATTTATTCCGATTGCTCCTAGTTCGTATCTGATACAAGCAAAGGAATGCTTCAAAAATATTTGTAGTTACAAGAAAATTGCAAACATTACATTAATCTGTCTTTGAAAATTGTGTTCACCGTCATTCACAGACATGATTATGGCATTCATTCATACATTCAGACTTTTTAGAACTCGAAATAATACGCCGAAGTTTCTTTACTTTATTCAAGGGGCGTAAATCACAGCAGTTTACAATGGATGATCATAGCGTGAATTTGTAAGTCTCTTTTTAAATTGAATTGAGCAAAAAACATGGATACGTTGAGAACAATTCGTTTCGACCGAAATGAGGGAATGCGGTGCGTGGTGAAGGCTAGGCGGTGCTTCCCTCAAGGGGCGGGCGCCCTCCCGCCCTGGGCTCCTCTCCTACCTGCCCCACCTGGGCTTCAGGTTTTAGGAAAAAAAAGACTACCACGGGCGTGCTTGTATGAATCATCGCTAGAAACTATTTATGCCCCAATTTCTCAGGATCCATCCCACCGCGCCGCGCGGGGCCGTCGCTTGGCGGCTCTGCGCGTGCGCGGGCCCGCTGACGTCAGCGCGGACAACGGCCCTCGGGCGGGCGGGGGGCGCTGCTATGGAGGGGAAGGCGGCGGGTGGGGAGGGGCCGGCCGCTGCGCGCGTCCGTCGCCGCTGCTGCCGCCGCCAGTCTGCGCCAGCGCCGTGTCGGGAGGTGGTGTGTGAGTGGGCGCGCGGTCTGTTGAATCCAGCGCGGTGCGGCGACCGCCGCCGTTCGTGATGCGAGAGTGACACCTCGACCTAACCCGCGCTACCACATCCCTCGAGCGCGCGACTCCGTGCTGCATCCGGGTGAGCATCCTGAGCGTTGGCCTTTCTGTGAGACTGCTTCGCGGAACTTAAGTGCGGCGTGCTTCATGTGTCAAGTGGCGGTGCTGTAAGGAAGACAGCAGGTCTCCGTGGACCCGGCGATTTGTTTGCGCCGCCCGGGTCGTTTCTTCTGCGAAGAGGAGGAATTGCCTGGTGAGCCCTTTGAGTGTGTTTATTGGGTGAATGTGAACGCAGTGCGAGTGAGGTGGTGTGTGACAGTTCGTCGTGCGGCCGTGACCTGCGGGCGTGAGGGCGGCGTGCTGCATGCGCGGCATGCGTGTTGCATCGTGGGCGCCGTTGGGCCTTCCAGGCACGTTCTTCGTCTGCGTCCACATCAGAATTCCTGGGAGCGGTTGTCGCATACCGAAAGTGAAGGGGGGGGGGTTGTTGGGCGCTCCTGCGGGGAGTGGGCAGGTGGACGGCATGTGGGCGGGAGAGCTTCCCTGGGCCGGCAGCCGCAGCTTTCCCCATGCATGGGCCCCATATGAGTCATCATTGACAGATTTAAGTACACCTGTGGGCCATGAGATAACGTTATACTTTCGGTTGTTCATTCTTTCCACTACGTTCCATTGAATCTCCTTTATTAATATTCTTTCTTTATGAACAAAATCTGTATCATTTGATTCTCTTTAATCACATTATTCAAATCAATATTTGTTCGAACAAAAACCAACTAGTTTTTACAGAACCGTAGTGTAGAGCTCATTTGTAAACGTGATTCATAAGAGGAGTGGAATATGGTTTGGATATTCGCATGCTGTTTTTAAAAACTCTTTGAAAGGGTTCGTACTGGAAATACTAGAGAAATCAACCTTTTTGTGCTTGGACATTATTATTGGAAACAAAAAGATAACCGCACGTGAATGCAAAGCTTTTCGGGTGTTTTTGTATGAGGGGGTTCCTCTGGAGGTGAGTTGCAGGAGTTTGGGAGTACTTTGAGACGATCTCCGTTGTTGCCATAGCTGCCGCCTCCATGTTCGCCGCCGTCGTTCCTGGGCGCTGCGCCGCGCCGCGCCGCGCCGGTGCCCTCCGCGACCCAGGGCGGCGGAGGCGGCGGGGGCAATGCCTGGGCCGGTGCGCGCCTTCGCTGACGCCAATGGCCCTGAAATCTATGGCGGAGGTTATTGCCTCCCGCGTTTTCTCCTCTGATCCCATGTGTTCTGTGACGAGAGTTAGGAAATGACATAGCTTCTTCCAATCGATCCTGCTGACTTTCCATCGTCATCCCATTCCGTGTAAATTGTCAGATTCGTTGCCATGCCTCGTGAGTGACCCTCAATTTTGTCCTTTCATTTATTTGTTTTGTTTTTTACCGTTTTGTTTTCTGTTATGGATGCGTATTCTCCACTTTAATATAAATTAAAAAAAGAGCACTTTGAGATACGTTTAATTTTGATACCTGATTTGTATTGCTTGATTACTATAGCTTGTCTTTGGTTATGAAGGAAGCAACAGTTCTGCACTCGGGGTGGAAATGATGTGTCTTCTGAATTGTAATTTTCGGTAATTACTAAAACGCAGTTTAGTATAACATTAATTAAAATGGAGATGCAATATATTTTACACAGCGAATCAGACTATTCTGAGATCCCTGGTGACATTTTCAATAAATCAATATTTCTTATTTATAGTTGTCAGATGCTTAATCGATGAAGATCAAATGAGATGCTTAATCGACGAATACAATTTTTCGAATACCTTACTGTATTATCCCCTGTATTGATGTTCATTTTACATATTGTTTCTTACTTAAAATACAGAAAAAGTAAACTGAAAATGACATTCCCTCTTTACAACATCGTTTTCAAGATGTTCTTGATTTATTTTAAGGATCTGGGTTTTCCTTCCATTTGCTGAATTCATTTAGCCAACTTTCTCTTTTAGCAACAGTGGTGAACAAAAAGGAAAGGAAAGTTCTAGCCGTTTGTTTCGGCAATTAATCATGCAACTTAGATGTCTTGTTGTTCCTTAAAATATCTGGGAGAAAGAAACGAATTTGATTCGGGCGCTAATCCTGAAAAACCAAAACTCATTACGTCAATTCATTGTGAATGTGGGATGTACTTTCCGAATATTAAGGAATTCATTTCACACAAAATACAAGCAAATGAAAAGTTTAAATATTATAACAATGGATTGTAGCGGTATAAAATTGCATTAAAAGTTGTATTATTTTGAAAAGTAAATATAAAATAATTTTGATCACTCAATCTACTTTTAAAACTTTATACTAATAAAATTACTTATAATTCAGTTGAACGGGAGGATATGTTTAAAAAAAGATGCGATAAAGGGAGAATATGGAGAGGGTACACTTTGGAAGTTGACTTCGTTTCGTAGGTAACACCAACTTTTGAGACGACTCCAGTTTCTATGTCTGAGTTTCTGATAATATCTGAGTTTTGTAAATAAAACATTGGAAATCATCCCACTTCTTCGTGAAGATCACGTGAATGGTATTAGAGAAATGTATTGAGATAAAACCACTACATACCATTATGTGTGTGGTGTTAGTCAATTCTAAAGAGGAAGGCTCACTCTGGCAAAAATGTTGCTCAAAATTTTGAACACTAATATTGAGCTTATATTTGTACAAAATATTAAAAGGTCGTGAACCCCACACACTACACAAAAATATTGCACAAAATTTCAGAGTCGACTAAACATTCGTGATGAAAGCACGGCGCATCGCGTTGTACTCGCCCATAGCCGCATACTTTTTTTGCCCAGGGTAAACCCGAAGGTTGAAAGTTGCGTAGTTGTATTTTGTGTAGTGTTGAAGGAGTATAAATAATAACAAATTGTATGGGTCAGGAATTCTTTGAAGCACCGACCGACCCATGGTCATCGTAACATACTTCCCGAACTGAGCTTGCAACTTGCACTTTATCAAAATTTTCTGAGGATAAATGAAGAGGTGTGTGAGCAAATGTTGTGTATAGTTTGCCCTCTGATTGAGAAACGTGATACACCAATGAAAACAGCGATTTCGACAACTGAAATGTTGAGTCTCATTCTGCGCTTCCTAGCATGTGGGTACAGGTTTGAGGACCTGAAATGTTCATCGTACATAGATAGCTCCGACCACTATCAGTGAAATCGTTATGGAGATATGCGAGGCACTTTTCTCAATGGATAATATAAATGTAAGAAAACGGCAAGGATTGAAACTTTTAAGAACGTGTAAATACATAGCTCGATATTACTTGAAGTCGTATTATACGAGTACACACTATTCATACATGTATACTAGGTACGTATAGCAAAATTAGTAAGTTGTACTGGTTGTTAAGAAATCGTAATAACTTAAAATAAAATAGGTATATAAAATGAACATGAAAAATAACATGACTTGCATATAAAACAATGTGCAGAAAAGTGTGAAAAACACTGGTTCGATTGTCTGAGTTCATTGGAAACTGGAAAAGTATGAACGTGTATCTTCGTGCCTCTCCTCCTTGGGTTCATTACCGTTATCATTGCAAACAACAAAATTTAATATTCTACTGGGATGATGATCGTACAAGTTATTGAATGCTTTATAAATTGGTGATGGTTCGGACGTGCTGATCTCAGTCGATCTGGAGAGGTTACTGATTTTACGCATTGGTTGATAGATGACTACTGAATGGCGATGAAGTCTACCCATTTGTCCTTCAAACAGAATTTCATTAATGGATTTTTTGGCGTGCACCTGCTGATCAGATGCCATTACCTCAAGCTCTTTTGCCCAAGTTGTAGCAATATGATCCTGAGCAGAGGCAGATTGTCGAAGTTGTGAGCATGCTAGTACAAGAAGGTCTTTAGCTGTCTGGTGGTAATTAATATCAACGTTTCTCCTTTTCAGTTTTTGTGACTGCGGCTGATTGGAAGAGGAGGCACCCTGGTTTATCTGTTCAGCCTGGTCTGAGAGAGGCTGCTGGCTGGAAGGCTCGATGTCATTTTCCTCGGTGTATTGAGAAACAGAATCCTAAAACAAAAATTTAATGTGTTTGTACTGAATTATCAAAAATAACTAAAGGGCAAAGACATTTCAAACATCTGTAAGACGCATTTGCCATTTTGTTGGAAATAGGAACTTAGGTTTAGATATAAAATAACTAAAAAAGGTATTGATTCACTTGTGTATGTTCTGTTTCTCAACATATTGAGGAGAATGACAGTCTTCCAGCCAGCAGCCTCTCAGACCTGGCAGAGCAGATTAACCAGTGGTTTTCATTTTTATTTTTCAGTGCCTAGGAACCACGCAGAGTGGGAGAGTGTGGCACATCAATTCAGTGAGCGATGGAATTTTCCGCATTGCGCCATGGATGGAAAACACGTGAAAATTGTCTAACCCCACAACATTGGATCATTTCACTACAATTATGAAGGATCATTGAGTGTTGTACTACTTACTATACTGAGTGCTAATTACGAATTCCTGATGGCTGATTGTGGCATAGATGGTCGTGTTTCTGATGGCGGTGTGTTGGAATACACGCATTTTCGAGAAACGCTGTTGAACGGTACCCTACACCTTTCTGATGTTATAAATTTGCCTGATTTTTCCAATATCTGCACTTTGTTTTTGTGAGTGATGAGGCATTTCCTTTATCTCCTTACATAATGAAACCTTACCTAGAAACTGGCATCTCTAAAAAGCAGCGAATATTCACCTATCGATGCAGTAGGGCTCAGCGCTGCAGTAGGGCTCGTATTTGGGATAATGGTTTCAAAATTTAGAATTGTTCGTGCACCTATTGAACTTGCCCCAGAAAAGGTGAGGAGAATTGTGTTGGCTTGTTATTTACCTAATTTTCTACGACAACATAAAGGAAATACATATATGCCAGCAGATTCTGTGGACCAAGAGGCTGTTGAGATTGGGCAAAATGTTGCTGGCTCTTGGAGGCCGGAAAATATACGACACATTCCGCTACAAAATAATAGCGGTGCCAGGAATCCGATGAGAGTAAACACTGTTAGAGATACGTTCACCGAGTAGTTTAATGGACCTGGTTTGGCAGGGCAAATCAATTGGTATTGTTTCATAGTTTGGTGCATTGTTAGTTTATATCTACACTGTTTACATGCATTGACCTACATTATTTACCTACCTACTCAAAATTAATGCATTTAAGTACAATATCACTTTCATTACCTATCTCTTTTTCATTTTCCATCGTATTTATAAAAAGAGTCGGAGTGCCTGTCTGGAATTGTGCAAAGGCATTGTAGAACCATTTGGTTGAATCATACAAAGTCTGGCCCTGTTCCTGATTTTCTAGCAGCAGGTACTTTCTTCAGCTCGGCTGTGACGTTAGTGCGCTGAGAGTTGAACCTTCTTTTGACTTCGTCTTCCGTAGCTGAGGGGTATTTTTCTTGGAACACCTCAAATAATGTAGTCCACGCCTGGGCCTTTTTGTTCCTGTCCTTGTATTCATCAGATTTTACTTTTCAAAGGGCCGGAAGCGATCTATATACCCACTGCAACAGAAATGTTTCCACATGTGGAATCGAACACATGAAGGCGGTGTTCGATCATAAAATCATTCCTAAAATTTAGGGGGGAGGAGTGAAATCAATAATAACGCAGACATTTGTAACCCTCTTCATAAAAGAGTACGCCGACATTATGGGCCTTAAGATTACTCTCGTGAAACCGGAAGAGTGATGTGAGAACAATTAACGAATAAATAAATACGAATCTCCCGGATGTTGTATTTTCGCCTCTTTAATGTACACAATTCGGGAGGGGGTAAAGTAAGGAGTATTTAATTTTTTTGAATCCCAACCATTTTCTCCTCACCGCTAAATAAAATCTGCAAAGAAGACCGTTGAAACTTGTTTTTATTCGAACTAGTTGCTACTTATAAAAAATAACTAGTATGCATGTTTCTTATCTCAATATCTTGCAGCAGATATGATTCATTCCTTCCTTCATTCCTTCCTTCCTTCCTTCCTTCCTCCCTGCTTTCTCTTTCTTCGCAGCTTTTGTTCACGCGGCGACAGCACCAGACAGTCTGAGGAGATATTGCTTCCTCACACTGCAGTTTCATGATAAAAATGTTGACAGGACCGAAAACATTTTCTAAGCTTTCAGAAAACTTTTGAACATTGTACAAAATATTGAATACCCTTTTTTGTATAATATTTGTCCTCACGCTCTCAATATTTTTGCACAAAACCGACATATTCAAATTTGTATGCAAACGTTTTGTCAGTGTGAGGGCCCCATAATAATCTGAATTATTTCAATAACTGTTACAGTCCAGTTTGCATTTGATTATTCATTGGGAATTTATTATTCTTGCGGTGTACATAAATTGATAAATGACCACAAACGCAAAATTTGTTTACACCCATTCATTCACTCAATGAAAACTGAAATATGAATTTGATGTAACGTTGCATTGTTTTCGATGCATAATTAATGATGTTTGTTTCATGTACATTTATTTAGCTGGAGAGCATTTAGCAGCTTGTAAAGCTGGCTTGCTAATTGCGACTCACCCGGTCGATAACTGGATTATAATTCCATAACCTTTTCATAGATAAAAGCATTTTATCAGTGTTTTCATAATTCTTCGACACATTCCAGACTAGACTTAAGAAAGTTTGGAAACGGTTTTGGAAATATTTTTTTAGTTACAAAAGTATTTTTGGTTAGATTGTTCGATAAAGATTGACATTGTTATTATGACTACTTTCACTACTAATATAATGTAGGTCATGTAGATACAATACACTATAGATTACTTTGTATTATGATTACGCATAAATCAGGATTATCAATTTATTTTTTTACTTGATTTAATTTAATACTAAGATCCAGAGATGATGGCAGTTATGTACTATGCATAGTACCATTCACGTAAAAGTTTTACGCGTATTAAACTATTGTGGGGTTGGAAACCAAGTCAAATTAAATCAATAGAAATAAAGAAAAATGTCCGGAGTCTGCTGCCGTGTGGAGAAATGTGTATTTGTATTCGAAGTGTTCCCATGCCGATAACCGGCTCTGTTGTAAAGATAGGTCGGTACATACTGATATAAAAATAATAGATCTTAATAGGGTAAGGAATCTCCCGGAATAATATTTTGTTCCCTACACGTCAGTGGTATCTTGGATCCATGGAAGGAATCGGAAGAGAGAGTGAACATTGTCCACAAAGAAAGTTCTTGTATTCTGAGAAATTGAATCTACAGTGCTCTAAGTTGTCGCGACGACAAAGAATCATAGCTATTTCAGAATCTATATTGCTGAATACTGTTCCACCTCACGACTACCATACAAGTCTTACAAGCACTGGAAGTCGCCATGACAAAAACCGGACATTGTATGATGGCTGATGCGTCCCAACAGCTCTTAGCTATCTCAATGGTCGGCGCGTCCGTCTTACATTTGGCCCGCGGACGTTCTGGTCACGAGCACGTCAGGCGACGAAACGACTCAAAAGCAAATGGGAGTTCACTGACAACGACGCCCCACCCATAATCTCGTTCACCCTATCCCACTCCTTCCCTCTGCCGGCGTACGGCTAGGCCCGACGGCCAGAGACGCCACTGCAGCGCAGGTGCAGCACGGGGGCCTTGGGACTCAACGAGCCAGCGTCCGCAGCACAGGCGCCCGACGGTTCCCCCACGGACGAAGGAGACATGGGCCAAAGACCGGTCATCGCTGGCGAGACACTAGCGCGACTCTTTCCATGAATGGCTCGGCCCACGTCACAAGTAATACATGCAAGTGCCAAAATACGGCTGCGGAAGGAATCCACCTGTTTTCACCGATGCGGAGGCAAAATGCGGATTCGGGTGTATACATTTCTGTTTCCAGCGAGAATAAATTCTTCCCCGGCCCTCAACCACTGCCCCGGTAATACCACCAGCGTGTGCCGCATTGGCTGCACATGGCCTGATGGCCGTCAGGCAGTCGAGACACTTGGCCACGTGGTGACGGAGTGCCGTTACCTCTCGCCGCTATGGAGAGCCCGCCATGACAACATTGGATCAATTTACAAAGGGCCAGCGCGGTGGGGTGGCAGGTGATCGGAGAAAACCAGGTAGTGATAAGGACAAAACGATCGCACTTGGTGATCGCGCGGGCCAGGATCGCACTAATTGCCGACTTCGCGGTGGTGGCTGCAACTGAGAGAAAGCTCGATGGTAAGCTCGCTGAAAAGAGAGACGAATACGAGCTAGAGAGAGCCCACCTCGTTGCTCTCGGCTACGCAGGTTCTGAACAAGGTTTCCATGGGCCATAAGCTCCGCACCTAAGAGAGAAAACAGTAACAGAAGCGATCTTGGGCAGCGCGGAGTGCTACTATTCGCCCACGGCGAGAGTCCACCTGGCGCCCCGCGAGCACGCACCAGAACTGCACCAGGGCCGCCAACGCTCCCCTTCCCCCATCAGGAGAGCGACAGCAGGACGCAGTGTAGAGAACACCTAATTAAATAGACTTCTCTACCCCATCCTGTGTAGAACTGAGTTTCATAGGATCACGTGTTAGTTTGTCATTTTTTTAAAATATTTTCGTTTGTTGACGTTGAAATTATCAAAGTTACTGTCCTAAATCTGCTATTAAACCCTTCGAACTATTTATATTACAAAATTACTCGCAAATAAGTCACATGAACATTTTACATAATACTATTCCAGATTACTACTACTAAACGTTCTGTGTGCTGAATTACTAATATGATCTGCCAGCTTTACATGTGCCAGCGGCGGTGACGAAAAAACTTCTGCCAAAATTACGGTTTGATAGAACCATGATACCTTCGTTTTTGTTAGTAATTTTTGTATATAATGTTTATATTTTCTGTAACTTGTTTCCTAACCGTCACCTAGCTTGAATCGGCGCCTACGCCTGTACTAAAATGTCCCCATTGGTAGTCATCTTTATTGTATTTCGTCATGTGACGCTTCCAAAATAAAAAAAAAACTATAAATAAAAAGACTAATATTTCGCGAATGGTGATATTTTCTGTATTTAATCTACACTATTGATTAAATTTCAGTATTAAAAAGTTACTACACACAGAAGTTATATTACGCAATGAATCTTTAATTTCTCTGTGAAATTAGCTGATTTTTTTCACGTTTATTGCTCTGGTATACTTTTAAGTAAAAAGATATTTTGATAGTGATGAAGTCAATGACGAGGGAAATATGAGTGGTGCAACCTTTTATTGTCACTAATAATCACCTGATATTACGTAAAACCGATTGACCTCAATGCGTTAATCATTTTCAGTGGATCTCTGTTAAACTTAATGGATTGTGGTCTGTCAAGAATTGTCTTTGTGCTGTCAAGATATTTTGTTCTTGATGGTTTTGTACAAAGCCCTTCCGAATAGAACATCGTCATAATAGACTAAGTAATCCGAAATCCCCATAAATTTCAAGTTAGCATTCTAAGATGCATTTAATCTACTTTGTATTCGTTACGGTTCATTACACGTTCATTTGGCTGCAGTTCCTTAGGAAAAAAGAAACTTTCTTTTAAACTCTGCCTTCATTCTTCAGTGCTACAGAGAAGTAACAATATAGGGTCTGCATTTCAAATACATAGTATATTTAAATTACTCAGAATTACCAACTTAATTTTACGGAAACAAGGTGACGAGGTAGAATGGTGTGAAAATTTAAAATCCAAATAAGGCCCAAATTTATAAATCCAAATAAATCCCAATATTCTGTAAATATAGTGAAGACTCGAAAATATATTTCCAGGTTAAATATAAATTTCATTATACGTACTTGTGTATGGAAATGAAATGAGATATTATACTCGTCTAGTCCAAAATACTAGACTAAAACAAAATTTATTCCAGAGGAAATTTTTGTTTTACAAAACTTTGTCAGAAGCAATGTTGGTATTGATGGAGCAATTAGGGTATTACTCCTAGGTATAAACCTTTAATACCAAACCGAAGCTAGTGTTTTTCATGCCAGTGTTGTGTGAAAAACTAAAAATAACAACAAAAACCTTCAGCTGTGTTGTTGAAAAATAACATAATTATTCTATATCGGTTGATGCATAGATCTCAATTCGTAATAAAATAATTCAGTTCTGTTAAGCTTTTTGAAATTTATATATTTGACAATTTAATAGACCGAAATTTAATAAATACATTTGATAGTAGGTCAGGGATTCTGCGTTTAGTTGAACTTCGAACACAGACAATTTGTGAGTGTGTCCTTATTATTAATTGTTAAATGACAGTTATTGAATCTAGGAATAATTATAATAATATAACTAGGAATATAATAATGAGAAAAATATAGAACTCCTCAGATGTTGATTTTTTGGAAGTTAAATGTCGTAATGCTTTCAAGGAAGAAGAATTGAAAACATGCCAGGAAGTCACTGAAATTCGAACCCTTAATGGAAATTAAGTTCCTGCAAAAAATTTCAATCACTTAGCAATCAGATTATTTATCAAGAAGTAGTGAGTGTTGATATCTCCTAGAATTGACATTATCGTTTACACTGTAGACTCATCTTTCAAAAGAATAATACAACAAAGTGTAAGAGAACTTACAGGAAGTTCTAGTTTCCATTGTCTTAAATATGAGGGATTTTTAAATGTAGTCGTTCTCTAGCACTAAAGGATCATTAAATAAAGTTATATTTGGTCCACGAATGTTCTTTATACATTTAAGTCACCTTATTTTCTCCATTGGTGTCCGTTGTGTAGGTCTCGCTAAACTCATTATCTGAAAACGAGAAAGTGTACATTCCAACGCCATATGTACAAGTACTTTTAGAAAAGAATTTGATAATACGTGCTGGAGGACACGTGCTGGGTAACAACGATGGAATAACGTGGTAACAGCGATGGAATAGCGTTTCTGATATTACGGTGTCACACCACAACACTCAATCAATTTTTATGCTCATCCAGCGGAATGGCCTTGAACGTAATTGATCCTGGCACATATACTCTGTGGTTGAGAGACACTTGAAATATTGGCATCCAGAACGCAATGTAGGTTAATCCACCATTTTAACTCGAAATTGACCAGACAAGTTTTATTGTGGTTTTGCTCTCTCATTTTATCGCGAAAATGCAGTAAAAGTTTTAAAGATTTTTGCTTCCTATTGTTCTGCCAACAAAAAGGTAATACTCCACGGAATATTTTTTGATCATTATAAAAGATCTATTTCGAGAAATTAATTCCACCATTACAGAGATTTCAAACTGTTTTATGTAGGTTAGCCTGAAATCTGAAGTTAGAGATGATCGATCATTTTCTTCTACATGTTTTATGATCATGTGACTCCAAACTGAGATTTGGTACTATTAAATTATTTTTTTGTAAAATATGAAAATGTTCAAAATTTTATTATTTTTATTTATTACACGTGAATAGAGACTTAATGTTTATCATACTTCAATATATTATGATACTTCATTAGATCCTGAACCCTAGAAAACAGTGTCTAAAAAATCTATATAAATGGATAAGCAGGGCCTCGAGGGCCATATGTTTTGTTTTATATATTTCAATGATTTTTAAAACCAATTTTTAATATATTATTTTGGAGATAGCATGAGCGAATAAAAATCTTACATGCTGTTAATATTGCAGAAAAGTTTATTTTTAATAATACACAAAAACGACCAGAATAATATTCGAAAGTAAACGTGTAAATCAGGACATGATTATTCATATTTCACAGACAACTTTTACAAACTATAAAGCTGCCTTCTTTGCAAGAAGAATTTTTGCATTTTTCACGTACCATTTTACTTTTTCTGTGCCTGTTATGGGAAGAAGGAAAACCTTTTTCTCAGAAGTAAACCTTGTATATGTAGATTTCCGGTATGTGGTTTTATACCACATCTGGCTATTGCGTCTCGTGTCTTCTGGAAAAGGTTGGGGATCTTTGACCTTTCTTCCATATAGTCTTGAATAAGGTGAATTGACATATCTTTTTAAGAAATTCTGCGTTTGTCTGATCTGTTTGAGTTGTACTCCGGATGCTGCATACAGAAAAGCACTTGGCTATTCAAGGCTGCAACATCCATGATATTCATTCATAAAGCAAATGGCCACCTACGAGTTTGCCGTTTGCATGTGTAATTTCTTACCATCTGATCTATTGTGCCAACACCCCTTTTGGCCTTCTTGTAAAATTGTACAATGTGTGGCTTTTTCTTTGCGTTATTTTCATCTACTGCTTGATCATGGTACATGGTACTGAGCAGTATTACTACTTTATTTTTCTTTGTAGCGTAGCTGACCATAGTAGTACTATCCTTGAAACAAAAAAAATGAAAAATTTGCTTCACGAGAAGCAGTGACTGTCATATCATTGGAAATCTCAGGTTTATTTGGTCTAAGTGTGCTAACTATTGTAATTTTCTTTTGGAGGAGATCTTGGGCCAAGGAAATACCACTAAAGAAATTTTCCATTGACACGTTTCTCGACGATCCTTCAATGGTTTTCACTAACTTCTTCACAACATTGGCACCCTAATTCTTTTTTACCAGATCATTCGGTTTCCTTCCCGTGTCGATGCAGCCCCCAATGGCTTACGAGGTATTTGCTTGCTTGTGTGGGGCGACTGGGCGAGGTGACTGCTGGCGCTAAGACAAGTGGAACCGCGTGTGGGTGAGAGGGGCTTGGAGAAGGGGCCGACGACCAGGTGGTGGCGAGGGCGAGGGCCGCTGCCTCACCGTCGCGCGTGTTGAGCGGACATCCTTCACAACGATGCGAGGACGACGAGACGCCTCACCGGCCCGCCCTCGACACGAAGGCAGCCGCTGTCTACAGGAGAATTCTGCAGGCCGGCTGCTCTGATCGCTAGTTTTCCGTGATTGCTCCCATCAATAGCACGCAAACGCCAGAGCAATGCCCTAATAAAAGCCACGAACCGAGCAAGATCTATCCTTCCTCTTCCTTCTATTCTCTTCTTATTCTCACCCCTTACTTACACGCACCCTCACATGCACTACACCACGGTGCATGTTGGGAGATGAATCGGGTGCTTAGGGCTTGTTCCGGCTGGGCGGTACCCAGCTGGGGAAGATACCTGATTGAGAAAATATCGCACTGGGCAGTGTAGCCTCACTTGACGATATTAAATTACACAGAACATGCCGCAGAACAAAAATGCGTGATTGACCTGATAACAGTAGGGAAAACCTTTTCTCACTGTCATCAAAACTCTCTTTTGAAAACGCAAGTTTATCTGCGATCAGTTGCGTTATTTACGTTGACGCGGCGCTTATCACATTCTTTTATTTTAGGAGTATTATTGCCTAGTGTTATAATTAGAGAGGGGAGGGTAAGATAAGCACTAGGGGTAGGTAAAAGGAAGATGCACTTGCATGAGTCAATCCGTAGTGTGATCACTCAGTATCTATTCTTGTAGTGTGTAAATCCGCTAACGCGAATAATATTACGTGCATGTTCTTGTGTTTCTTTTACTCAATGATGTCTAGGAAGTCAGTTAATTTACCAAATCTTTTCTGTTTTGTGTGTGGCCAGTTGACGACTAAGTCTCAAAGACATCCCATTCCGCCAATAGCGAACAAGACACATGTATTTTGAATCAAAGGTAGGTGAGGATAAGTGTTGATCGCCACAGAACTGTTCATGCTATGTAAGATCCTGGTTACATGGAACACCATCTACGCCATTTGCCGTTGCACAGCTGTGGAGGGAACCTAGAGATCACATTACAGATTGCTACTTTTGTTTGACGAATGTAACAGGAATCTCAAGTAAATCAAAACACAGTTTCGTATCCAAATGTGGAATCTCCAGTACTCCCAGTTCTGCATTCTGATTCTCTCCCAGTTCCAAAACCACCAACGGATTGAAAAAATGAAAAATTACACATAGTTTGGTATATTGTAATAACATAAATGCGATGCTTAACAAAAAATGGATGGTTCACAATCGGAAAGAATGACGACTATTTCTAGATTCCTCAGAGTTAGTACTCGAAGTCTCAAAGCCATTCTTATACAGTACGGAAACGGAGAAACCTTCGATGCTTCAGGGGAGATGCATTGATTGAATCTCTGCTTTTCATAAACTGATGAGTTTTCTGAGTAGGAGCAAATCTTCATAAATGTCTTACAAATGTTGATTTATTACATGTCGGTGGATCTAAACAAAATTAACTTATTCCTCCTTTATCAGTATTTTGCTACACCAAGCCGAGCGTCTTAATCCACCGCAAGACACGTTTACCAGGCGTATAAACGTCCGAACAAAGACAAAAATTTTTACAGAAATGTGTCTGTTGTGTGAGTGGCCTACAGACGAGATCAGTTGGAGTGACGCATTAGTGGGGAGGAGCTGGCGAGGACGGAACAATCTCGTAAGACATTGCCGCTCGAAGAGCGCGCTCGAACCGCGGCGAGATGAGGCGGGACAACGCGTCAGGCTACGTACTACGTTCAAAATCAAACGCGAGCCTTTAAATCGGGGTGAGGAATCCAGAAGGAGGCTTGGCGCGTACGTGGAGTAGGAAGCAGGTCCATAAGCTTTTTGCGATGCTGGGGAGCCGCCGTCCCTGAACTAGCACTTGGCGCAGCCATATACAGTGTCCTTACACCGTCGCGGCAGAGACTGAGAGTATAATTTCGTTAAACACGTTGCCGTGGTCACAAAACGTCACTTTGTAGTTTTCATTTATAAAATAGTTTGTTTTGTACGAAATTACTAGTTGAAACTTCCACCTGCCCAACTAACTCACGGAAGATGCAGAGCCGGGAATGTGTTTCCTCGCCTTCATTGCCCAGTTGAGCGCCTCCCTTTTCAAATTCATCACAAGGGGACGGGGCGGGGTTGTCAGCCCGAGATGTGGGGGGCGTGGGACCTGGATTGATGATTAGTCATATCGGACGCGTAAACTGCTAAGTTCATTAGTCATGTAAGTGTAGTGCATGTTTTTTTATCGTGGGAGGTGGGAGTAATCTTCCCCTCTGGATGCCGAGATCCGGCAAGGACCTACCCTTCGGCTTGCGGGTTTTTCCCCAACCAGAAATCCCCCACTAGGGGGGCACCGCCTTAGTCGGGTCAAGCTCTACGGGGGTAACCTTATATATTTCAGGATTAGAGAACAAAAACAAATATTAATTATCGAAAATCACTTTATTGTTTTTCAAAATATTCCCCATGAAGATCTATACACTTTTGTATGCGTTTGAACCAGTTGTCGAAGCACGTTTGCCACTCTGATTGAGGTATCTCAAAAACATGCATTCTGAATGCAGCAACCGCTTCTTCAGGTGTCGAAAAACGTTGACCTCTCAGTTTGTTTTTTACGTACGGGAATAAAAAGAAGTCATTCGGTGCCAAGTCAGGGCCAAATGGGCCAAACTGAATTTTTTAAGTTACTGTAAACAACACAAATAGCGTTCGTATGTCAAAACGTTCTGAGTTCATATAACCTCAAAACATCCAACTTTACGACAGAGCTGTTACTTGCCAGATTGCAACACCAGGGTCGCCAAATCCCGAAACATAAAAGGCAACCTTCGTAAGCTCCCGACGGGTCTCCCGGTAGTGTAGTGCATGCAAGTGTGTGGATGGGGGCTTTGTTAGGGCTGTGCTGGGGGGTGGACGTAGGGGACGTGTGGGAAGGCCGATGGACGGGGTAGCGAGGGGGCACGCCGGGCACGGCCACGCTCGAGTCCGCCTGGCGACCGCAGTTCAGGGTCTCCGGCGCGCGGGATCGTGGGAGTTTCCTGAGGATGCGGCGGCCGCGGCGTTTTCTCGCGGCTTCCCAGGGCGCCTACCTGCCGCTTCCGGTGACGCCGACGTGGACGTGGACGTGAACGCCGCTCGTTCCCCCGCGTGCGCGGACGCGCGACCACTCGGGGCCCACTAAACGCTTGTGGCGACGGCGGCGGCGCCTTCGCACGTGCACGCCACACAGCGCAGGGGCCAATGCGACAGACGTAGGGAGGATTGAGTCCCCAAAGGACAAGCACCTATTCGAACGGCTGGAACGTTTTGTTGACGCGTCCCATAGCTCAAGTATTTTGGTGAGGTGTTTCAAAACCTATTGGTAATACAATGAAATGGAGTTGAATGGTCTCTACGATGAACTGGTGAATGAGAAAATGTGAAGCCCGTAAGTCTAGATGGTACATTCATGACAAACATCCTTCCAAATCGTGTTGTTAGAGAACGATATTTTCTCTCTTTTTACATTGTTCAGCATGGTTGCTATTGCGAATTTTGCGCAATGCATATCTTACATGCGCGCTCTTTGTTATCGACTCCTACGGGGGAGAGTGCTTCATGATGCTGTCGCCGTGACTCAGCGATTCTTTTGTTGTTCATTCTAATACAAGATTTTTGGCTTCGGGTTTAAGAGTTCGAGTGAGTGTGTCTTGTTCCATGTGGACGTTTCGAGTTTCGATTTCTGTGAACGCGCAGTTAAGTCATTTTACAGTCGGCATAAATCTTTTTCATTTATCGCGTCGTATACTATTGAGCAATTTTATAATTAGTAACTTTTACAGACGTTGTTACAATATAAGTGAATATGCAGCCATCCTTCGCTCCAACATTGCATATCTCTCCGGCAATACCATACACATGTGATCAAAACTATCCGGACCCGTCCAAAATGGTGTTATGGTGTGGTCGTATTTTTCATGGAGGGGGCTTGCACTCCTTGTTGTTTGGTGTGGCACTATCACGGCCGACGTTGATGTTTTAAACACCTTGCTTCCCACTGTTGAAGAGCAATTCGGGGATGGCGATTGCATCTTTCAACACGATCGAGCACTTGTTCACACTACACGGCCTGTATTGGAGTGGTTTCACAATAACATCTCTGTAATGGATTGACCTACACAGAGTCCTTACTTGAACCCTACCGAACACCTTTGGGGTGTTCTGGAACGCAGACTTCGTACCAGGCCTCACCGACGTACATCGATACCTCTTCTTCTGAAAGTAAGCCTGCGAGAGTGAGATTTGTCGTCAAGGCTAAGGGTGGACCCACACCCTATTAAATTCCAGCATGACCGACGGAGAGCGCTACGAATTAGTAAGTCATTTTCAGCTATAGGATACTTTTGATCACATAGATGTGAAATTGAGACCTCCACTTCCCCCTTCTGTGCACACGTTCTTCAAGTAATACCCATGCAGAACAATGGTTTTCCTTATCTTACTTAATCCTGTTTTATATTAAATTATTAAATAGAGTATTATCAATTCTGGTAGAAAATGTAATTCGTTATAACTTTTTTCAGGCATCGCAAATTTCATAGATCGAAACACTTCAAAACGTCAGAAAAAGAAACGGTACAAGTTCAACAAAGTATATATTTTTATCCTAGTGCCCGCTCAAAACGTGGAGACTGCGAAATGAAACTAAATGTGGTGTCGGTAGCATGTACTACGTTTGATGCGGCCTGTACGTAAAGCGTTACCATGTACTTCGTATCTAATTAAAATGTAGGTACGGCAAAATACTGTACTCTATACGCCCTAACAAATTAAGTGAAGAAATTCCGTTTGTAGTACCATGTTACTTTTTGTCAAAAGTGTAGTTATCTTGAATCTTAAAACACTCAGCCGTACAAGAAACCGACGTATTAAAATGAAGAAAATTATTGAAGAGTCGCCGTGATCATCGTGTAGTCACAAGGCCCTTCTGCAGAAGTCCATGGCCTATGACGCGCATGAAAATGAACGGACTGGCTGGAATGTGGACAGTAAAAAAGGAAATTACTAACTTATTGTATCGAATATGTCCTGAGGTGGTGTATAGTACGAGACTTTTATCCATTTAACAAATTTAATATTGTATTTAATTTACTTTTCGGAGAACGTCGATACTAGAAATTAAGCTTTAAAATCGTGAAGTGTAACTTCACACTCAAAGTATAATAGAATTTTAACATGTGTTTCTCTTCCTCAGTTCGCATCATCCCTTTGTGGTTTGATGCGGCTAAGACGCTAGTGCATCGTGATCGAGGTCTTCCCGTTAGACTGCTTTAATAGGTGACGAAGTAGAAAGGGAGCGAGGGCGCTTGCTTTATTAGCTAATTAGTGGTTTTTGGATGTTTTGAAACGTGCTTATTGTATAAAACAGGGAGCATCTTCTAAGAAACGGTACTTCTCGTTGTGCAAGTTGAAAATGCACTACCCCGGTATTTGAGTTGCGAACAGGATGCGAACTGAGAGGTCCTTTGAACTTCGTGACGCAGCGCAGTGTTGTAACGTTAGTCATTATTCCGGTTGAGTAATGAAACTCATAATGAATTTGTGTACAGCTATTTGATGCAGCGTATTCTGTATGTTGTCAGCATGGCAGAAATATTTCTATAAAAATTTGCCTGTCCCTTCTCCGCGGAGATGAGTAAACGGTACAGACATCACACGGGGCCCCAAGTGTAGATAGGCTGTATAGCACTGAAATTAAGTAGAGGTAGTACATTTTTCTATTTCTTGGGAATTTGGTTCCCAATAAATTGTAATTTAGAGCTATAAATTATTATTAATTTACAGACATGGATTTCTTTGCGACAACAGCAGAAAGCATTTTTAAGTGTTTGTGAAAATGAAATGCACCTCAAAATCTGAAGTTTCTTTCAGTTACAATGAAGGATACTTTGCGTATATATTATTGGAATTGCACATTTTTGCACATAGAAGTACGATTTTAATGTTAATTTTTTTAGTATTTTACCATAACTATATATCACATTGCAATGCTAATGTGCATAATTAATCACATTGCACCAGGGAGGGGGAAGTTCTTTCTTGAGGGCAACGGCAGACTGCATGGAATTCCCTGCCGGTGATTTCGTCATTCACTTCGAGCGTACGAAAGTGCTGCGATTACGTCCCCCTCTCCAGGCCTACCCTTCATGTAATCCTCCCTTGGAACAATCGATACTCATACGCTACGCTTTTCACCCTCTGTCCACGGGTACCTGGCAACAAGACCGGCAAGCGGCAAACGCACTAATAGCATGTAAACACTTGTGTTGCTGGCGGGACATCGGTGCGAAATGAATCATCAGGCAGGGGTCATCCAGACGTCGAAGTATAGAGAGGAAAGATTAAGTTGTTGCTAGAAGAAAGTGCACTTTTGAAAAGAAAAGAGAATGTCTGTTACGAACCAAGTGAAATGATTGCGCACGACAGAGAGCAAATAAAATATACCAAAGGGGTTTTTGTACAGAGATTATGTACAGTGTGCAGTAACGCACCTGTGTTACTGCTCCTGAAGAGGTGGGAAAGTATCCTGTAAAACACGACTGGTAATGAGTTGCCAAAGATGTGACTGACAACAATCGAGATTTATGAGATTTTTCCCCAAATATCGGAATCAGTTCCCTAAATTTGTCAGCGTAAAAAAGAGGAATACTAGAAATTGATCATATTCACGGAACTAAAATGTTTTACTACGTAGGTCTCCGGCTCCTTTCGACGTTTTCAGGGGTCTACGGCCACTCTGGCCCGCTGTGCTTTTATCTGTGAGCTTAATTGTTGTTGAGGGGCACCCAAGGAGCCTCCGCCATTTTTGATGGGTCAATTCATTGAGGGGTGCAAACGCGTCCCTGGAGCTAGCGACGTAGCCACGAGACCTTTGGGAGAAGTGTTGGCAGCCGTGCTGCACCCGCACGTGGCTCGGCAAGGTGGGCACGTTGCGTCGAGGCGCTGAGGCCGCGCGTGCGCCAAGGTGCTCGAATATCTGCGCGCGCATTCTCGACGACGCGCGTTGAGCAACGCGCAGCGTCTTGAGTCACAGGACGCGCGAGGGGGCGTGAGCCGCCTGCGCCGCCTCCGCAACCGCCTCCGCAACCGCCTCCCCTCCTACCGCCATCGCCGACGTGTCTGCCGACGTCACCATCTCCGCCAACGCCACCGCTACTGCCACCGCCGCCGCCACCACCGACGGCGCGTCGCTGCCCCCCTCCGCCACCGTCACAGGCACCGTCGCCGTCGCAGCTGATTCACGACGGAAGGTGGTACACGCGTTACAACAAGCGCGGTTCTGCGCCTGTCCTCCGCCCCAGTCACCGGCATCGCCGGCTTAATGTGGGCTTGGGGAGATCCGCCTGCCATCCGGGATAGACAAGGTGCACATGTGCGCTTATCGCACGGCGGAGTGAACCATCGTGCGATAGCGCCCAATACAACTTGGAAAGCTGGAAGGCCATTACCCAGTGCCATTCTAAAAAAACCGGTAAGCTTTGAGCTGACAAAGCAACCCTTCTCATGTTAATGTAGACATTTTACATCGGTTCTAGCGGTAAGAATGGAATCGAAGTTCCCGGTACGAGTCGAATCGTGTACTCATGACCCTGGAGAACGCGTTGATAAAAAGCCGAAATGACCCAGGTGCCCACCCCATTACTCTGACACCCCCTGGCAAAGTACCTCACTTACCCTACTACTTACCAAATGGCAGATTACTGACATACTAAAAACTGATTGATTGTATTGCCCAATACAAGCCCTCAGATTGTATGGATCCTAGGCGATTGGATATTGTCATTTCATTCTTTTTCGTATTTCAGACAACAGAACATGCCTTCAATCGAAGTTTCAGGAATCAGCACTTTTACTTATGTATCCTGACATAATAAAGTATTTTCATTTTACTGTAGAGGTGTTATTCCTTTGTTCTATTTACTGTTAATCAGAAGCTTTTGACACCCATAAACCAGATTCGCTTATTTAAAATACATATTCCCTGCACATTACCCTGTCTTGGTTCCTACGTTGGTATCATGTTGTCCTTCTCACAGCATCGGAAATTTGCGCACAGCGGATGGGATTATTCACAGCATTCTTCGAATTGTGTTTGAACGTACTATATTCCGTGTTCTGTGGTGAAGATTAATTTTTTCACTCCCCCCCCATCTTGATTTAAAAACAAAATACATTAAAAAATGAACTTGAAAAGTGAAAAGTATTTGTGAATGAAGACATCTCAATCTATTTTGTTACAAATTGTGCCTAAAACTTAATCTTATTCGTTAACAGTAACTGTGATCAAATCGTTTAATTACAAATAGTTGGTGAATAATGTTCTGTAGATGATTTTAAATCAGGGAATCAAACCGCCAAATTTTACATAAAGTATTTTTTTCAATTCATTGTTTAAATACTCTGAAATTTTAGTCTAAGATTAAATTACTTTTTCACTGGCAACAATATTTTGTACTTTGTACAACGAAAACATTTGACATGTGTCAACAAGACTATAAATGGGGATTTTCTTATGATACTCCTCTCGTAGTTCACTTCCGTTTTGTAATTCAAGTGTTTACCGATTCGACAATCCCTTCGGGCTACCGCGAATAGCTTCCCCTGGCCACCGCATATATTTCGCGTCGCGTCGCCTCCACTCGCGGAGTCTGGTGACGTGGCCGGAAAACACACACCGCAGACACATCCAGGAAGCTCCGCCACTGTGAGGCACGCAGACATCTCATAAAGGATATGGCGTACAACACTTTTCATTTATCGGTCTTTCGCCTGCGTAACACGATTAGTTAGAATAAGTTGAAATTTGTTTCAACGTGTTGTCAGTCGTCCGCCATGTCGTTTAGAGCTGTAAACTGAGTGTAAAATGACTACCTAAGAGTTAACTGACGAAGCAAGCAATTTTATCAAAATGTATTACCACTGCGTTGTTTGTCACTGTCGACGTGTATTTAATTAAAATCTTTTTATTACCTTAACATGGCACGTTCAATTTGTTCGCTCTCATCTCATTGATGCACTATTTGTACACAATGACGAGTCCGTGGGTGTTTTGGTGAATATGTTTTATTTTCCTTCGAAAAAATCACATTACCTTATCAATTGTACATTTGTACAAGACAACGTATCATTTCTGACTTTTCAAAACGGTCGTCGTTCTTGCTAAAAGAAATCGCTGTTGCAGCGTGCCTTAGACTAGAGCAACACGTTTGTAAAAATGGATTAGGACCGTAAGTAGCCCGAGGATCTTATATTGTACAAAAACGACATTGTTTTATTGTAATATGTAGTATGAATTATATATCAGAGTGCGGTGTTGCATTAAGTTGATCTTCTAGTGGTATTAAAGCTTGAGGCTTTGAAACTCGGCATGCCTTAGTGATTTACGACGTTAGTAGGGGAGCATCAATATCGGAAATATACTTCCGGTACCTTCCCGGGCTGCCTGATCGACCCGTTCAGGGCTGCTCGCCTTCGCCCTCGCCCCGTAGACAAATGTTTCGTGAAACGTCGTATGTCGTAATTTCTGCAGTTCCCTTCTGGGTGAACACATAATTCCTCCGATGACTGAATGCAGAACGGCTGAACTGAAGACCCCTGTGGGAAGCCGAGTGCGCGAGACACGTCTTCCTAGTTGGTTACCACTTCTGTTTTTGTCTCTGCAGCCCACGCTGCTGCTTTCGTTGCGTCGGCGCAAACGCGGGGCGGAGTTTCCATTTGCCTCCGACACGGCCAGCAGCCCGGCGGCTGCGCCACTCCCACCCCCACCTACCCCCACCAAACCGCCACGCCACG